>JAWZYV010014164.1:0-86801 GCA_038373885.1 Cheiracanthium punctorium
GGTGCGGTAAGCGTAAATACTCCCGCACATCAAAAATCGGGGGACTTCTGCCACTAGAACTGCTTAATGAGTCCACACTGATTCTTGTACCCGCCTCCCCTCCCCTCTTCTCATTCTAAATTGTAACTTAAATGTAATGTTCAATAAACCATATTACCTGCCTTAACCCTGAAACTTTACTTGAAATATCTGACGTCTCATATATATATATATATATATATATATATATATATATATATATATATACATGAAAATAATTTTGCGAACCTCTGTAAAAGAGATAAAAGTTGCTTTTACCCTTTACGATGAAGGTCATACTTTCATTAACTTCAATTATGCTATTACTTACACTGTGTTTGGAATACGTACAAAAATGAACTTTAAACAATGGGCTATTCACATAAATGTCGTAATAAGTTTAATTTAAGTGTTCTAATAAATTAGATGCTGAGGACAGTATTTCGTAAATTAACGACAATAAAAATGTTTTTAAAATAATATACAGGCTATGGAGAAGTAAAATGGGTATAAAAAGAGGCATTTTTGTATTCATGTCTGTTTTCTGTTATTTACAATGTTAAGCGTTCTTCTTTTTGCTTGTGTGTGTGCTTTACTTTAGCAATGCATTCATCCCATTCACACCTGAGAAAGATGTAATAGATGTAATAGTTATATTCAGAGCCTGACTAAGACAGTAGGGCAGGCAGATCAGTTATCCTGGGCCCTCCCAAATCAAGAAACGTTCCTACTGTATATTGTGTAAATCTTTTGTTTCTAGTAAAATTCCCACTCCCTCTCTCTATGTCTGCTTAAAGAATTCTCTTAAAAAGTTATTAAACTATATAAAAAGCCTTTTAGTAAAACGTTTTGAGTAAAATAATGAATGCCTGTTCAATATAATCATGTATCCCATTTTCAGTTGCATAAAAAGTTCCAAGCATTCCCCTGTTCCCAGGCCCCATGTTTGTTTAGTCGATATATGGTTACATTCGTTTGAAATGCAAAAATTTTAAACAGTACTAAGGACTGTTTTTTCTATAAAGTTGGGGTAAATTCGGTAAAAGTTATTAAAAAAGAAAAAATAATAATACACTTTTTATTATTCGCTTTGGTTTTACACCTTATTATACACCTTACATATAATAACAAATTATAGAGTAATTTGTTATTATATGTAATTTGTTATTATATGAATATTTCTAAACCTAAAAATCGAACGCAGCAGCTCTTGAAGGATAAACCAACAAGGCATTGGTATATAGTTATATTATTGGTATAGCGCTTTTAAGGGATGACGGACGATGCTAACTCTTTTTCTCTGCATACACTATCCACTTGCTGGAAAACAACTTTGCCAGTGAAAGTAACACGTATATGCTGCATTTATTTATTTTAAAGACTAACAAAAAGAAGGAAGACTATGTCTGATGAAAATTGTTAAACAGTCATGGTAGGCGATTTAGTATAGATTTCAATTCTAAAGAAGTGTTTTGTGGAACAAGGATGGAAAACACTGCACACTGATGGATTATGATACCCATTCCAAACAGTATTTAAAATGGTAGAGGATAGCTGGAATATGCTTGGCGAAGGTTGTAAAACAGTTTTAGTAGGTGATTTTAAGATAGTTTTCTGTTCCAAAGATGCGTTTTATTTACCAAGAAAGGCGAACACGGCACACTCTTGGATTATGATGCCTATTCCAAACAGTAATTGAAATGCCCAGTAAAGCTGCTTCAGTAAAGGTTGGAAAAGACCATTCATCAGCTCACAATATGCTCTTAGCATTGGGATCTTTATTCCTGTTTATGGATTGTAGGCGGTGAAAGTGAGTGTACCCATAAATGAGCTGTTTCTTTTAGGAAGTGTTTTCAAGAAGCTTTCGAGCAATATCATTTAAGGTGGTAAAGCTTGCAGCCTCAGACGGGCAAATCGATTTTTTAAATTTAAATCCAGATTTATTTGATTTTTATGATCTTTTTAGAAACTGTATATACGGGGTGAATCTAAACTCTTGGGCAAAACTTTAAGGGGTGATAGAGCACATGATAAGGTATCAGAATCACATAGTAGTGTGGGGTCGGCAACGTCGTCTTTGTATAGCTGTTAATAATCACTTCGGAAAAAATTGCTGAAAAAACAGTGTGCTTTACGACCATTGTTTCGCCAGAAACTAACGTATTTTTCTCCGAAAACAGAAGACTAAAATGGATAGTTTAAAAAGTTTATTTTATTTCATGGATGAAATTTCCGGAGACGAGACTATTGTTTATGAAACTTGGTTAAGAAATTAGACGGACACTTCAATGCTTTTCCAAAAGTGATTATTACCGGGTAAGTTAAAACTGTGTTTTTCACCCCAGATTGCTATGTGATTACGATTCCTCATTGTGTGCCCTATCACCCCTTAAAGTTTTGCCCAAGCGTTTAGATTCACCCTGTATACACATACATTTAATGACAATGAGATAGTCATTGAATTATACATATATATATAACGCCATACCAGTCTTTAAGCTGCAGTAAAAAAAATTAAAAAGTATTTGTAAATTAAATATGGAAAATAATATACTTTTGAGCTATGAGATAATTTTATTAAATTAAAGAAGGAGCAATATTATGAAAATTGTATTTCTTGACTGTAGATATACTTTGTTGGAATATTGGAGGATTTAAATTCAGCTGTTTGAATTGTTTCTTTGCAAACACAAGTTTTTCTATTCATGACATATTGCATAATTTTGAAATGTTGAAAAAATTCTCTTAATTTTTGATAGTTGATGATTTATATGTAGTTAGCATGTGTATAAATTACATTTCATTTTCATGAGTATCTTCATATTACTACGTTCTTTCTTTTGTGAGCATAATCATTTCAAAATATTTATTTCATTTTATTAAAATTGGTGAATCTTATACGTTTCATTTTATTGTGTTGCTCATTCAAGATTTATTTAAAATCAAATTTGCGTACATTCTCAAAAATAAAGATATGGAAAGTACTCTAGTTATACTTATTCAATGATTCTTTTTATGTTCTGTCTAGAGGAGACTGAGTCAGTCGCGACATTTTACACATGTTTATCAATATTTACAAAACTTAAGGCTGCTATTTTTGGAAATTATGCAACTTATTAACAGCTTTTTGAAAAATGTAATTGCGCTAGAGGCTCTGAAATATTTAGAATGTCTCTTTGCAAGTTGTACTGTGAACTGTTACAAATAATGAACCCATAGAAGTTACGAAACACTCAGGAAAATGAAATTTTGCAATATTTCTCTCCATGTATCTCCGCGGCACTTTTTTAAGGCGATTTTTGTTCTTATGAGTTTTTTCCGAAAGTTGCATGAGAGATACAGCTTTACTGTTAGCATTAGTCCACAGTGCATCGGGTGAAAGAGCATTATTAATTTTTTTGAGAGTTTAATTTTTTTTCAAAAATGCTATTCAAAAGTTCTATGACAAGGATTGCTCTTCAAGTGGAACATCCTTAAAGCGAATTTAAGATAGACCCCAAAGAACCTTTGCAAACATCTGCATTAAGTTTTGCTAAGTTATCATGAGTGAACTGTAATTCCAAAATTGCATAAATGCAATTTTGGAATTACAGTCGCAGCATGAGTAGAATTTTAATGTATATACGTCAATTAATACAACTTTACAATTTTTCCCAACTCGGGGCAACTATGACAGCCTCATTGAACAATAAGTTTGTATCACTGAAAGAGCAAATATATTTTAAATAAAATTTCTCATAGCATTTCTTAAAACTAGCATTCAACAGTAAAATTATATCTAATGAGTTACATAATAGAGTGAAAGTACCTAGCAAAAAACTCAACAAATTTTTACTTCAAAGAAACAAAAACACGTTATACATCACATCACGAAGACATTTTAACTAATTTCTTTGCAGTTTTTGTACTTGAATTATTAGAGGATGCTGTACCATACTGCCATAACACTATATCATGCATTAAAGAGAAAGAGTTAGGATTGACCAGTGTTACTTTTGACACCAGTTTCTCCTTTATTCTTTTTCAAGGCATTTCTTTAAAAGTATGCTTTAATCACTAATTAAAAGAAATATCAACAATTTTAATTCGTTAACGACTTTAACTTAATATTTACTTTAAAGGAATTTAAATCAGTGATTTTAATCAACTGATTTAAACAGCTACACCCCTTGCTTCTACACATATCGGTTTTATTGTCATCAAATAGTCATGAACATAATTGTCTTCGAACTCTTTCATTTTCAAATTTAGTCTTTTCCTTTTTTAGCATTTCTCGCATCCGGTGACTGGATTTGGTAAATTGTTACTAGATCTGGTAGACGTCTAATAATTCCGGATCCGACCAATTAAAGATGTGATTTTCCTGGTGGCAGTCCTTAATCTCTTACATTTTCATGTAATTTCTCTCTCTCTCTTTTTCTTTTCTTTTCTTCTTCTTTTTTTTTTTTTTTTTTTTTTGGTGGTGGTGGTGGTGGTGGGTCGCCCCCTCTCCCCCTTTTATCCGTCAGTGTATTAGTCACTTCGTTTTCAAACGGAGTGATCTTGAAACTTACAACGATGTTGAAAAAAATATTTTCTATTCATTTATTTACATAGGGCCGTTATGAAGGAACGTAATCGTTATCAGAAATCTTTGTTATTACTCCGGGACTCATTAGCAGCTGATATCACTGTTTCTAATGATCTCGTTATTAAGTTACTTAAGACATAGACGAAAGAAGCACGACGATAATTATTTCATGCAAGAGTATCTATGAACACATCGATTTTTTTTCCTTTTTGTTCTTTAATGAGACGAAATGGATGGCGCGTGTTCAGCACGCGCTTCGGAACGGAAAACCTTGGTCCCGGTGTTCGGACAGATGTGCGAGATCGACAGAAAAACGCTTTGCGCTTAACACTGCGTCTAGCTCTGCAATCTCCAGGTGTGACATAAAATACGAGTTTACTTTGAGCGTAATGTAGAAAGAGTTGGGGAGGAAGCGAAATGGTAATTAAAGTGAACGCGAAATCTGTTTTATAAATGAGAATTCCTTCCAGAAACTTTAATGGTCTTACTCCAGGGCCTGATCAAATCATTAACTCTTTGTATTTCAACAACTTAAAATTAAAAAGAAAAATTTACTGCAGTGTGCAGAAAACAGATTATAAACATGCTGAAAGTTTTTAATTTGCCAGTTTTGTAATTCTTGTAAAATTTCTTCTCCAAAATAATTTTGTTGTAGAGTTCAATAATACGGTTATTTTTGTTTTTGTATTACTTTGTATTACTTGAATATACCACGTAATAGTCGCACTTTTTTGCGAATTTTTCATGGTGAAAGTGCAGGTGCGACTATTATGCGGGGAAAATCTAATACATAATATTGTAACTCTAAATCTACATTTTTTCTGCTTCAAAACGGGGATGCGACTATTATGCGAGGGTGACTATTACGAGTCACCCTCGCATAATAGTCGCATCCTGAGTTTTACAGAGTGCATCCTGAGTTTTACACCTACATGAGTTTTCCAGAAGTGTTTGTGAACAGTTCAAGCTGAGAATGTTTTAAATAATTCATTAACATTTTTGTAAGATTGATCTTCGAAAAAACACTATAAGTGCTGCAGTAACCTACATTGCGACTGCTGAAAGATGAAACATAGTTTCGTATTACAATATTAATTAAATATAACAAATTTTTTAGAATTTTTTTAATTACTTTGTACTCACGTCATTCTAGAAAAAAGAGAAAATTATTCCAATATTTTTTAATTCACCATGATTATGCAGCTTTAGTTGGTATGCTGCAGATCTGCAGTAAACAGTAGATCTTCTCAAATCTAGATTTTACCGATTCCGGATTACATGAATTTCCGGATTATTTAAATCCTGTAAATGAACTTTAAAGAAATCTTAATAATCAGGTGAAGTTGTAAAAAAAGTTGCCTTACCTTTTTTAAATAGAACAAGATCTTAAAAAAAAAAAAAAAAAAAAACTTAGTCTGTTGTTTAAACTTTGATTTGTATTGCATAACTGGATTATTTTAAGGCCGAATTTCGTCCAGAAAATAATTCCGGATTTGAGAATTTCTATACTAAGTGACCTCATTTATGATGACAGCTCAATTGCATCAAAATATTCTGTATCATTTGCACACTGCACACAAGCCAACTATTGGTATAATTTGGTTATACGTCCGATATAGTTATTTTGTCATGAGGGACGTTGTAACTAGGGATGCACCGAATACTAGTATATTTTGCCGAATAACTAATACCGAATATTCGGTTAAAACTCAACCGATTATTTGGCCGATAACCGGATATTTGATTAGAATTTTTTAAAGTGTTATTAAACTTTAATTACAATGATTAATTTAATTAGGTTTATTTTTAAACAACATTTAATATTTCATAGGGTGTAAAACTTCAGAAATTAAAATGCAGCAAAAATTTAATATCCAAGTGTTTCCTTTATATATTATTAATCAACTTTTTAAATATTTCTAAATTGATAATTCTTTTTACCTGCATATTTTATAAAAAAAAAAAATTAGAGGTTAATTGATTTTACATATTTATGAACACTTAATATTATAATCTTTTTATTACGGTTTCATATTTAAATGAATTAGTAATAGCTAGGTTAGTGTTATGTGTCATAAGATTTAAGAAAAATTGAAAAGTAACAAAATTTAAATTTAACATCTGGGTATTTCCTCTTACATTAAAATCACTTAATGTGATTTTGGTAAGTAACAATTTGAATTAATTTTGAACTATGGTACTATATTAACTTTCATTCATGGAATAAAAAATATGCGTTTTTTTACCAATTGTCCAATATTTAAATTTGTTTACTATTCGGAAGCCGAATATCAAAGTACTCGGCCGAACCAAATATTCGGCTTGTCTGCCGAATAGGCAGTATATCAAATACTATCCGAATATTCGGCGCATGCTTAGTTATAACCGACGTTATTAACTGTATACCACTTACTAACTGTAAGTATATATTAAATAACCAACCTTTTTTATTCCTTTTTTTTTCTTTCTTTCTTTCTTTTGGCATACAAAATACTTCAGGAAAAATTTAAAGGCTTTTTAAAAAAAAAAATAAAGTATTGATTAATAAGTGAAAATTTTCTTTTCTTAAAAGAGATTTGCACTGTTATATTTTTTAAATCATTTAGAGAGATTTTATTCTCTATGGCTCTTCTGTGTTTACGCCAATTTGCCAATGGGTCGAGGCCTAGTACGTTCTTGTTGTTGAGATATACAGTTGAAGTTTGATAAGTCGAACAATAATGACAATAAATATTTGTTCAAATTAAAAGAGGTTATTTGTGAAATAACTGACAAATCCATGAATGTGTTTCGAAAGTCGGCATTTGTTCTCAAATTGCAATATAATTCTACACTAACCACGCTACACAGATTACACTAACTACACTACACAGATTACACTAACCACGACATATTTGACACCTCATGGCAGTGCCACGAAGTTACAGAGCTGTAAATGGAAAACCAAAATCGTAATAAGTAATGCTGGAAAACCATTACATATAAAATAAGTTTCGCAACCCATTATCTAATTTTTTTCAAATATCTAGTTTTCAAAATGTATTGCACAAACCAGATTCAATTCCTTTGCTCCCAACCAAATCTTGAGGTGATATCCGCATATCCAAGGCGAAGCTGCTGTATAGGGATGTATGTGAGGCGAGACGAAGCACAAGAGATTTATAGCTGTTTTGCAAGACGAGATAGATATTTTTATCAGTACAATTAAGGGATTTTGTAAGGCAAGAAAAACTTCTTAGCTGTTTCAAGAGACGAGACAGAAATTTTTATCATTTCAATATAGGTATTTTGCGAGACGAGACAAAACTTTTTGGCTGTTTTGCGAGACGAGACAGGATATTTTTTCGTCTCTTATCCAGTGGCTTAGCCAGAAATTTTTCATAGAGGGGGTTACGACCAGAGCCTGATTATCACACGGTCATGCGGGGCAATAGCCCGGGGCACCGGAAAAGCAAGAGCCCCCAAATCTCTCGATTTATTGTTATCATGATTTTTATATATACTGCAATAACCAATTGTTTGCAACTAAATTTCCTTTGAAATATCTACAGCATAATTTTTAACTATACATGGACATAGGGACCAATAATGGACCAATATTTAGAGATTTATTTTCTGTTCTTCTAATTCAATGATCTTTAAGACTCATGGATCAATAATGAAGAACTTGGGAGTTTTTGAAAACGTATGGTATAGCCCTATATATGCTTATTACAAAATATCCATTAGTTAACATTTTTTATATCATGATGAAGGAAAAAAAAATCGAACTTTTTGGTGTATCAGGAAAATTTTCTGATATAAGAAACTTTGCTCCCGTGCCTCGTAATTGCTATTCCTTAAATTAGCGCACCCATGCGCTTATAAATCAAACGGTCTAAAAAAAATATTAAAGTCACTTCTAAATACATAGTCTTGTTCTAAATAAGTATAAATACATAGATTATTTTTAATTCAATTTCAGCATTCTTTAAAAATGTTTCATTTTTATGTCAGGAAAATGCAATTGAAAAAAAAAAAAAAAAGTTTAAATGCTTTTCATAGTATAGGGGCCCCAAAATAACATCTTGCCCTGGGGGGCCGGTTAGGGGGTCATAACCCCCTATCCGCCCCCCCCCTTGGCTATGCCACTGCCGTGTCCATCCCTATGCTAAGTTCCCATGTTACGCTGGGTGAGAAACTATTTTACACATAGCATATACAGTTATAAGTATGTTGTTTCTATTTTTCTCCACTATTTAGCTACTGACACGACACATGGTGTTTGATATAACCCTTTTTAAAATCTTGATGTTTTTCCTGACAACATTTTAAATATTCAGTTGAAATTTGAAAAAAAAAGATTTTACAAACATTCACCGAATAGTTAAGAACAGGAGCAGAAAATATATCTGGAAATTCAGAAAAGGTACATGAAGCATCGTGTCAGCAGTTAAAGTGTAGAATAAAGCTGAGGTTACATACTGATAATTATGTGTGAGATAACTAATTTTTTCATTGGATTGGATATCAAAGATCTTCGTAACTTCACTTCGGCATATAAAAGTGTTATGTAAGATGATAGATATCACCAACACAAATTAAAATGAACCTGTGCCAGGCTCTCGAAAGAATTCAGTGATTCTTCATAAGCCGCACTACACACTGAAATAAACGAAAAAACTGTGCCTTTTATGAAACTTTCGGAAAAAGTTCGAAATTTCACAGCAAAATTTTTCGAAGAGTGACTACATTGTGCAAAATATGTGACTTGTTATACATGTTCCGAAAGAATTTTTCTAAGAATTTCGTAAATGGAAAAGGTTTATCGCTTTTTTCAGTGTAGGGGAAAGTGGGGTACAATGAAACATACTATCTAAAATCAGTAAGATTTGTCATAGAAAGTTCTAACTCGAACACGTATTATACAAATATATGTTCCAACTACTGATGTGATTTGGTGACAATCGCATCTTTACAATAAAAGCAAAAGACAATTATTGAATTTTCACCATTGAAAGTTATATTGTTTTACCTTCTTGTTCTAATAGGTATAATTATTTATTTTTCAAATATTGTGATCATCACTATGTTATGATCTTCATACTCCCAAAGCCAGAATTAAAAAAAATAAATATTAGGAATTAAAATTGATTTATTTTGTAGCCTCAATGTAGGGTACAATGAAACACTCTTAGACGAGGTTTAATGAAACACGCAGTACCCCTTACTCCCGCGTGAATGCGTTCACTCAAAACAAAGATGTTACAATTAAATATTTAGATAGACAGCACATAAAGTTAACAAGGAATCGTTTTTAAATCGTACTCTGTCTTCTTCAGACTCTGAAGATGGTGACAATCCAGATTGCCTTTCAACACAACAATCCAAACAGTATAGATTGTAAGCTGTCCTAACATAACGTGCTTATGGCACAAGCAGTATCGCTCTAAATAGTTCTCTTTTAATCAAAGAAGTGAGTTTAAACATAAATAAATGTACTCTGTTGGGGAAATAATAAACTTAACTCAAATGGAATGCGAATTTCTGTACGTCAAACGACTGCTTCCAGGCTTCAGATTTGTGCGTTCTTCGGAAACATATATTTTTGAAAAAACTCAAATTGTATAAAAACTACTACCCCCTCTTCCTTCAGGTGGTACACTAAGGAAAGCAAAAATGCTAATTTTGAATTCTATTTAAGTAAATTTAATGTCAAATGAAACACTATACCTCTAATAAACCTCTAATAAAAGTATTATGTTTTCATCTTAATTTATAAGAGTTTAATTAAATTTGTTTTTCTACCATTAAATTTCATATTTATGTCTCACTAATGTATATTATAACACAAAACATGTATGCTGAAATTTGAATTTTGACTCATATTATTTGAGTGTTTGTGAAGTGTTATTGAGTGAGTGTTCCATTGTACCCCGGTATATGAAATACAATGAAACACTGGCAGAAATTAACCTTTTGTAATTTTTTAAATATGAAAATGCTATTTAAAAACGCATAAGAATTTATTTAGATGGAAAAAAGAGTAGGTTAAAAGTGTACATTAATTTTATTTTTGAACACTCAAATTTGTGACCAGGAAAAATAAAGTAAATTTTGTTTCATTGTACCCCATTTTCCCCTATAGATCAACTTCTAAAGAAACATTCTAAAAACTTTAAAATGCTTGAGCTAATTATTTTTCCTTTATGAATCAAAATCATATATATATTTCGAAATACACCGTTATCAAGTAATAATTTAACAGTCCCTTATTTAAAGTAGCGGTCACCGTTTTTGCGTTATTTACTCTTGAATAGACTATATTGTCTTTCCAGAATTTGAGACAAGTAACGGAAATTTGTTAACGGATTATCAATTTATTTGTATTTATAATTTGTATATCTTTTGTATGTGAACCATGCATGTCTACAAATGATAATGCGTCGTTGAAAGTGAAATTAGTTTGTTTAATACATTATATGCTTGCATGTGCATGATCTTTTCAAGCTTCTAAGACTGAACAACAAAAACTTTTTTTCTAAGCAATTAATGGCACTCCGAATAGAAACATTATAGTAAAACGAAAACTACCTTCGTCTAGCGCGTGCAATTTAACAACTGAAGTAAAAAGAAGCTTAAGTTTGCTTTTATTTTTTTTTTTCTTTAAACAAAGTATCACTAGGAAAATTAAAGGTGAAAGGGTGTGAGAGAGGAAATGCGCAAGGTTATATGATGCCGTAATCATGTCAGAAACAAGAAAAGAAGATAAGGGGAGGGGGGGGGGCACGAGCAGGTTTATGAATTTTCGGACGGACCATAACAGCGAGTAATGGGGCGTGTTCAGACTGAAACTTCATATTAGTAACACGGGAAAAACACGAAATACTCGGAAAAGCTGGCGCCCTGGACAGCACTGGACAGTTTTCGCACAAGATGATGGAACGTGCAGTCATCAATTTTGTTTTTTGACGATTAGAATCGGTGATGGATTTCCCCACAGGCTTCATGAAGTGCCCGCGTTGGGCCTCACAAACATAGGCTCTCAAATTTCGGTTCTCTAAAAAACAAATATATATATATATATATACAGGGTACTCTTTAAAAGAAAAAAAAAACTTTGCCGATAAATGAATCTCTAGGGGCCGGTCTGTTCAGCCGATCGGGATTCAATTTCAGAGAGAGTTATTCAGAGATATTAGTTCGAAATTCTATGAACGGCAACAAAGTGACGCTCACGGTTATGGTTATAGGTACAGAAACTAGAAAATTTCGAATGGCAACACCTATTTTTTTCTGTCACGAAATGCTCTGAGCATTCGAAAACCCTGAAGATGGTTGGAACGGTATGTGTATCACAAAGAATGGACTCGTTATGCTCGCAAAAAAATAGCTCTGTGACTAGCTAATACAAACACGATATCGGCGCACAAAGGGGGAAATATGACAAAGGCAAAACCATAATCACAGAACAACGTTCGCCAGAAAACCGATAAAAATGAGAGTGGGAATGGTGGCTCTTCAGTCAGGATCTTGAATATAAGGACGTAGTAGCAGCGGAAGCTCAGCTGTTTTTTGTATGTGCATATCGATTTTTTACGTTAAATATCTGACAAACGTCGTTCTATTATTGGTATCTTGCCTTTGTCATATTATTGCAAATTTACTCCTTGTACCCAAATCGTGTTTGTTCTGGCCGTTCAGAGCTGCTTTGTGCATGCCTAACTCGTCCATTTTCGTGATGCACGTACCGTTCAAACGCTTTTCAGGGTTTGCACATGCTCTGAGCATTTTGCGATGGAAAAACATACGTGTTGCCGTTAGAAGTTTTCGAGTTTCTGTATCTACAACCGTAATCGTGAGCACCACTTTGTTGCCGTTCACAGAATCTCGAGCCCATATCTCTGAATAACTATACCTGAAATTTCATCTCGATCGGTTAAACAGACCGTTCCCTAGAGGTCTATATATTGGCAAAGTTTTTTTTATGGCACCCTGTATATGTAATATATACAAACTTTTTAAAATGGCAGAAACATTGCTCATAGTTAAAGGGCTGCTCCTAGAATAGAAAATGCTTTTCAGCAATTCTTCCATTAGTACCATTTCCCTATTCACAGCGTAGCATCATTATTTAAATTAATTCTTTAATATTAAATACGTTTAGTTTGAAAGTATTTAGTTCCTACCCGGCGTGAATCAGATTGCGGTGCAGCAGGACATTCAAAGAAACTTGCTACAAGACTTTACATTTTTTTTGGTAGCACGGAAAAAAAAAAGACTGATTTGAATATTTCTCATTTGTAAAAAGAAAAAAGCCTAAAATTAGATAAGAAAAACAAAACTGACCTAAATATTTATATTATACAGGAGATTATGAAGCAATGCTTGAATGGAAGAATTAAAATATTAATGATCAGAAAAAAAGGAAGAATGATTTTGAAAGATTTTAAAATAGTGTAGAAAAAAATTCACTTGCAGTTTTTTGAAAGATTTATAGAAAATGTATCATTTTACTGATTAAAATGTCAAATATTATTTTAAAATATTTTTAAAACCATGCATTTCAAGCTGTATTGTTGTTCTTCGCTTGGATGCTGATTGTAAAACAAAAATATATTTGAAATAAGTAACTATTAACTTTACATGATTTTTAAAATAAAAAATAAAATAAAATATATCGAAACACATTTTTAGCACATTGTTTCTGTATCTGTATGTGTTTATGAGCTAGTGTATGTTTTTTTTTTTTTTTTTTTTTAATTCCTAAACTAGTAGCTAAAATTTTTTTGAGGACCAACATATTTTTCTTCAAAAATACACTGTGAAATGTATTCTAAGCAAAATAGAAACTGAAATTCCTGCACATTTGAAATTTCCATTTTTGGGTTGCATTTTATCCACATACTTGAAAATATAATGGATCTTAATAATTCCAAAATAATTTATAGTGCTAATTCCCTCTGTGTTTTAAATGATGAATAAAATTAAAATAAAAAGTAAATGATGGCAGAATATTTTCTTAGTTTTGTTTCTCTCTATTCTAAAAAAAGTAAAATCCGCTGGCGCTGTCAAAGCTTGTTGGCCTATCTCCTCCTAAACCGTGGGGATTTAAGTTTCGACTAAGGTGCCCACAGATTCGAAAAATTCCGAGGAACCTGCTAAGCTGACTTAAATTTCGAAAATCAAATTATTTTAGAAGATATTAATAAAAAACTGAAGAAATAAACAGAATGGTTGCCAGATTTGGCATAAATCATTCATTCCTTTGCAACAAAGCGCTTCCAAGTATGTAGTATCACGTGAAATTGTCAAACATGAAGTAGAAATACACCCATTTTACGCCAAAATAAAAACTATATGAAATAAGTAACTAAAAATGTGTTACACAAAGTTGACAATTTTCAAATAGTAAGTTCGCTTATAGACAGCCGGAGTTTAGAATTAGCGATTATCCGTTTTTCCAAAACAGAATAACTAATACCTTGAAAATGAAAAATAATTAAAATGCAGATTATTTTAAAGCCGGTTCGATCCAGCTGGATTATTTGCTACCAGTAGAAATATTTGGCGGCGTTAACTATGCCATTATAGCAGTTATAGTACACTTTGGATATTGGCTAGCGCGACGAGATGGTATAATTCGTGTTGCTAAGTACGCCAATCTGCAAACGATTATGTAAATAAAAATATGGATAACGGTTTTCCGGTAACCTTAAATGAACAGTAATTATAGGTTGTGAGCATGTGTAAATCGCCAAATAATGAAAAGTCGCCATTGGTGGCAAGCTATCGTTCCGTAGCTTTTATTAACTTTACATGTACGCATGTCGCCAAATAATGAAAAATCGCCATGGGTGGCAAATTCGCAAGGTGTCCAATAGGTTTTACATTATTAAAAATACAGCTGAAACAGATGTTCTGATTTTATTACGCTTTAGCTCCTAATTAATATAACTTTTGAATGGCAACATTAAATATCATTGTGTTTCTGAGGAGTGCAAATAATTTTAACAGCGAATATAAGCGGAGTCCGCACTCCAGGTGGAGTATAGCTCAGGACACGTACAACACGGATTCCCATAACAAAATATCTTCCGTGTTATGAGGGGGAGGGGTCTATTGTAGTGTGAAGTTTAAATTTTTATGTACCAATGAACATGCAAGAACCAAACAATGTGTAGCTCAGTAACATTTTATCTGTTCCAATCTCCGGGTTTTGTCCGCTGAAATTATGTCTTTTTTACGAATAAGCCTATTTAGGGGCCGAATGCCTCATACGAAAAGCGAGCGTAGCGAGTCTGGGGGCCTTGGCCCCTAGTTTAATTTAAAGAAAAAAACTCATGATAACTATATTATAAATATGGCATGTAATATTTTATAGTTGCAGATGAAAATGCAAAACATTAATAAGGAACGTAGAGCAGAAGCGTAATAGCATATAAATTTTCAGTATGAAGAGGGATTTAAAAGACTATTTTTAACTCATTAATAATATTTTTGATATCTTTAGTTATTTAAAATTATAATTCTTTCTAGTTTTTTATATCATTCTATTTAAATTGTAGATAGAATTATTTATATACACATATATAGATTTTTATATATACCAATTACTCATTACTAATAGTCCTAAACTTAATGCCCGTTTTTGAATAAACACAATAATTAGACTAAACAGAAGGTTTACTTTTTTTCATAATTAAAACTACTTAAAGTTTGCAGTTTCAAATGAAATAGTTATGAATATAGTAAAATATTTATAAATATGCTTTAGCTGTGTTACAATTATCTGTACATTTTGTCCAAGTAAAAAATTCTCCTTAACTCATATTCAAAGTCATGTTTACGCTTTCCTGACCCTCAAAAGTCCCTGTTAAGTACACAAAATTTTCAATATATGAAACAAACCAAAATACTTGCTGTCGACAAAAAGGAATTCGACGTTAGGAAATAGCACTGGAAATTTACCAGCGTAAAATTGTATCTTTTGGATTATAATTAAATATTTATTGATGTTTATTCAGATAATTATTTGAATAGTGAAGCTTGTTGGTATAAATATGTTTAAGTTTCATAAGATTTTTTTAACACAATATTAATTAAAAAAGTTATTATGTGTTAATACTCGTTTGTGTGTATGTGAAAAGCTCGTTTGTTGTTTTACATAAATTAGAAATTTAAATAGTGAAAACATTTTAAAATAATTCTTTTGTAAACTTAAATTAACGTTTATATTCAATACATAACTTACACTTATTGAATACAGAAGCAAACAATCGGATTACTTTGGGCAATTTATCAATCAGCGGATTTCCAGACATTCAAAAAAATAAATTTGAAAGATTAGAATGAAATTAATGGTAACTGTAATGTTCAAAATGTGCCCTGTTATTATTCGCAAGCAATAGTGAAATTTATCATAAATTTACAAATAATATTTTATTACTTTCCGATAACTAGATTCTTAAAATTTAAATATACTTAAAAACTTTAAATCAAGATTATTTTTTCTTTTCTATTCAAGAATTTTCAGTTCTTTTAAGTCTGACTAGAGTCTGAACATTAGAAGCCTTTTATATTCAGCCACCAGGCAGTTGTAATTTTGGTTAATTAAAGTGACTAATTACTTAAAACATTAATTACTGTTAAAAAGCTTACACAGTCTGCACTGCAAGATGCAAGGGTTAATGAAAGTATTTTTTGAGGAGGAAGCCTCAAAATAGAGACTTACACTTACAATTTGTAAAATTGTTTAAAAGTTTGCCATTAGATGATTTATATGATAAATAATGTAATAACTTATACGTTTAAATTATTGACTTATTATGTCGCTACCAAGATTATTTCAAATGTTTTCGTCAAGGGCCTTCAACTTAAAGCTTCTCAGCAGATCTAAATTTTTAGTTCCATAAAATAGATTACAATAGTATTTCTATTTTAATTGTATATTGCATTGTGTAGTAAGGCAAAGCTACTCGAGGGCTATCTGTCTAAAGAGGGGTGCCTTGGATGGGAGACTTTTTAAGGGGTTCTAACATTTTACTATTTTAAAATACGTTGATTACAAATACTGATACTATAAATAGATTCTATTTATTATCCTTTTAAGCCAAAATATGTAACAGTGACATGAAGGTAATTTTTGGACTTAATTTCTCTGGTACCTAATACTCCTTTTAATAGTTTAGACATTAACTTACTTAAGCAATAAGAAATGAATCTATATTTTTTTCTGGTTTTCTTCGTGATATTCAACGTAAATCTATCAAAATAGTAATAATCGGTACCGCAGAATCAAATTTCTTTGTTGGGGAATAGTTCAGAGAAACTTCTACTTAAATCTACTAAAAGATGGAATTATCTACTTACGTTTCAAAGATGTTGTATGTATATATATAATTTGTTGTATGTGATTACAGTAAATTAATATATCCTTTGTGTTTATATATATATATATATATATATATGGTGATTGAAAGAGGAAGTTGTGCTCTTGTAGTTAAAATAAGTGCCTTATTACCGGCAGGGTAAACGAGGCAAGTGCCGAGGGCCAACAGAAGCCCAAAATTCTTATATTTACCAATTTTGAAATTTTATAATAAAATTTAAAATAAGAAATAAATATCAAAAGTTACGTTAGTTTATGAATTGTGAACTAAGTACAATGAAACTAATTCAAATTTACACTTGTATAAATTACTTGCAATCGGTAAAATTTTGTTCGATTCGTTGAAAAGGTCTGTCTAGTCGCTAGAGCCGCTATTTAAACGTGACATTTTACTGGCATCACACGGATTCATTTATTTCAGACTTACTTAGAATAAAATTTTATGTCTAAAAGAAAAGAAAAGACTATGTATGCACAAAGCTTTTTAGAATATACGAATCATATATATGTGTGTATGTGTATATATACATGGTGTCCAGTGCTAACGGAGCCCAATGGCTATTTCCTAAACCGTTAGCCAGAGATACATAGTTCCACTTGCAAAAATGCTTTAAATTGTTTAATCTATTATATCAGAAACAATCAAAGTCAATCAATCAATTCCTGTTAAAATTACGAAATTTAAATTTTTATACGGTCCCCCTGTCCTATCAGTTATATTTAGAAATTTTTTCTTAAGCAATTTCATGCACAGTATTTTTAAAAAAATCATCTTTCTATGACCAGAATTCACCTAGTTATACCTGCTTAATGTTAGAACACTTTTCCAGCAGCAAAATAGGAGTTGTATACAGAATGAATTTGAGAAAAATTAATGTGCATGGTTTTCAGTCTTGTAATATCTATCAGCAACTTCATTAACTATTTTATGAATATAGATTTCAATAAAGAAGATTCACGTTTAACTATGTGCATCCAATAAATTAACATAAAAATATAGCTTATACTGAAAATAGAATTTTTTAAAGAGTTTTATTAAGTGAACTGGTGTTAAATAACTTAAAATAAAAAACAAAGGAATAAAGTACTTCATTAAAAATTAAATTGGAAAATTAAACATTTTAAAATACAAATATATGCATTTTAGAAACTTAAAATAATATTACGAATTCTGTTAGCGTAACATTTGCTCAAAAGTAGCTTCCTTCGGCTGCAAAAGAAATATGCACCCATATAGAAAACTCCTGTACTTTGCGTAGCATACTCGGCGCTACACATCTGCATTCTACACATATACGATTTATTAAGTCTGACCCCGGATAGATTTTTATAGAGCCTGGTTATGACCCTATGCTTAAAGATTAGTGTTCTAAAATTAGTTTTGCTTCTTTCTCTGCATTATGCTAGAAAAGGAAATTAAAACCTATAATTCAAAATTTCAATATTTATATGGTCCCTTAACGGTTTACCATAGCGGGCACTTTTAAATGTGGAAAAGTGACTTAAGTCAAAATGCTTCCTGCTTCATAACACGGTGAATTTTGGTCGTAGAAGGACGAATTTTTGTGCATCAAATTGTATAAAGGAAAATTTTCTTAATATAACTGATAGGAAGGGACAACAGTATATAAATTTAAATTCCACTATTTTTTAGGAGCAAAAGTTTTTATGAAAGGTGTTTACCGAAAAAGATATTTTGCGGACATTTTTACGGGTGGCTGATATTACAGCTGGATCCCTTCCAAGAGAAAATCCTATGTGCACTTCAGTTGAAATGATAAACACATTCAAGAAACGTATACATAGTTGACGACCAAAATGTTTACATTTTATTACAAATGAAAACAGCAAAATTCGCTGCGAGCATAGGCATACCTGTGTAAGAGTATATGGTTTAGAGGCCCCTAAAAATCCTGGCGTCTTTGGGCACGAGCCCCGAACGCCCTACAGCATAAATCACTCCCTTTCCTCTAATTTTACTTAAACAGTCTAAGGTGATAGGATTAACTCAAAAAAATTCTAGGAATTAAAAAAAACTCACCTCTCTTTGAAAAATATGTGCATCGTAAATCCCAGATACTTTCCTGCTATCAACAAAAGCAACTTGAAAAATGCAAATAACACATTTAAACAGCAATATCGAGGAACAGATATATCGAATAAAAAATTTCTGCAATATCCCCCCCCGCTTATTTCCCCTCCCCCTTCCCATCCTTACTTACCAATCTTCCTATTTTTAAACAGGTGTTTCGAAATGTCCAAATCGTCACCGGAAGTAAAAGTTCTCTATAGGTCCGAGAGGCCCCTCCTCCTTTTTCTTACCGTCTGTCACAACTGCATTTGTTTTCTCTGGCGTGTTTTTTACGTCATCATCGAATGTCATCTGTAGTAGAGGAAAGGAAGAAAAAAAACAAGCACAGGTAATTTCTGAGAACAATGTTTTGCAACCCATCTCTCTATACTATGCTTTGAAACTGAAGTCGCGCCCGGAGTTTAAAAAAAAAAAAAAAATTCCCATAGAAATGCGAAAATTCTGTTATTCAAATCGCGCGCAAATGAACTATCGAAACCGAATGATCGGCTACTACGTATGTTAAGTTTGATAATATGTTACGTTTTAACCCTTTGAGGAGCAACCCTTTCCCAATGCTGAAAAAAAGGGCAGTCGCTGTGCCGGCACAGCCAGCTGTCGTCAAAAAAGGGTCTCTAGATCTGTGTCACGCGATGAACGTTTCGATCGTCCGCCATCTTGCTGGTAGTTAAGTCGAGCGATGGCAATGGCTGCCCTTTTTTTTAGCATTGGGCAATCTATCCGGCTGTTCTCGCATTCTTCCATTTTTCAGCCGATGTCAGTGCTGTTAAAAATAATCGTGACCATTTTTTTACGGGAAATGACGTGCTAAAAAGTAAAGGATTCTCGTGGAGCTAAGTCACCCGCAACTATTTTTATAGAAATCAAATCTATTCTTTGTGACTGGCAACAGTCAAAATGTCAGAATTTGGTGTTCCCAGAGCGGGAACACTGCGCGTTAAAGGGTTAATAAATTGACCAAGTTTAAATGCGGGACACTCACTTTAGCGTGGGGGGGTGGGGGGGTGAGAGGTCAAAATTGCTAAAAATATAACAATATTTCAATTTTAATTTCGTTTTTAAGGTAAAGTTTCAATCAGTAGTTTAAACCATTATAAAACACACGCACACAAAGATTTACTTGTAGGCAGGGCTTAATTAGTGCCAGAGTCCTAAAATTCTTCAGGGCTTATGTTCATGCTCGGTAGCGTTTTGTAAACTCCCGCGACACCTGCAATACGAAGGTCGGTAGCACATTAAATTAAAATATAATGATGGTTTAAAGGTTTTCCCATATCAGAGGCGGCCCGAGGGGCGTGCGGGGCCCTAGGCGAAGCACAAGAGCGGGGCCTCTTCTCTATCATGTCTTATGAGATAGCAATAAAACGGCCCAGGAGCGGGGCCTCTATAAGCGCGGGGCCTTAGGCGATCACCTACATTCGCACCCCCCTTGGGCCGGCCCTGCATATAATAGTATTTGTCGTATTTTTATTTTTTCACAGAACGGTGAAATGAAGTGAAATTTGTCTGAAATTTGCCTAAAAAAAATATAAACAATAAACAGTGGAAGACCCAAAATCCGTTGGTCTCAGGACTCTCAAATAATTTCGGATGGACAGATCCATCAGGACGGCTTGAGGCGAAACAAGTCTTGGCGGGTAGGGATGCACGCGAGACGAGATACAGGGCTGTCTCGTCTCGCAGTGGTGAACCCCTGTCTCGTCTCGCGTCTCTCAGAGAAACTGACTGTCTCGTCTCGCGCGAGACATCTCGCCAGTCCCCCCCAAAATTAAGGACTGCGATTTTGTTACCATATTTTTAGTAACATTACTGCTATTTTATTGAAAAAATTAATATAAATAATAACAATTAGTTACATATTACCACATATTAGTACATATATTAGTTACCATATTAACTCCTACATGCATTTGAAGTGATTAAAATTCAGATTTAATCCGTATATATTAATGTGACATGACACCGAAAAAATATTTGTTTTTATTTATTTATTTCCGGAACTGCGTAAATGTAATACGTATGGTTGATGGGAGTTTCTTTTGCTTTTGAAATTATATAAAGCTTTGGAATTTTGTTAGAAATGATGCTTTAATATAATTAAGCGGACCCAGTGTGCGGAATAGTGAATTCATGAAAGTTTCATTTGGGTGCGGGATAATTATAGTGAAGCCTGCTTACCCCCCTCTCGTTTTAGTATATGAGATATGAATTTCATATTTAATCAGGACCCCGGGTTTAACCTGTTCATTCACACATCAAAAAGAAGAAACAACAGAGAAGACTTGTGGCAAGAGTTGTTTCTCAACATAGATCTTTGAATGCTCCGCTGAGACCCACAATCCTCACTATTGTATTAGCGAAATCGCTCCAATAGATCATTCATTTACGTTCGCATAGCTTGACTTATGGTGAAAGAAGCACTTTTATAACTGTTGAAACATTTTATTTATAAAAATTAATTTATTTAAGAGAAGAATTTGAAATATCTATAAGATTTAATTACATACGTATTCCTCCATTTTCAAAACATGTAGCCAATATTAAAAGTAAACAAAAAATCAAAATAATTAAGTACACAATTACAGCATAAAATATCAAAGGAAGCATACTTGCATCAACTATTTTTTTAAAATGTAATAATTATAGCTAGACATTCTAAATAAGTTTGAAATTTTCCATGAAAAAAAAATATGATAGCATACTTGAATTATTTATTCATAATTCTGCATTGTACGTAAATATGAAATAGACATTAAAACTCACTTTCAATTCAAGCCTCATTTTTAAGCTATCTAAATATTTACAAGAAACAACAATTACCAGAACTATGAAACCGAATACCTACGTTGGCATCGGTGATCAGTTGGAGGGAGGGGAGGCTAATTAAAAGAATAATCTAAAAAATGTTCTCTAACAAGATGGTTGAATTCCATTGGTTTTTATTTACAAGCAACGATTACTCTGCGCAAATTAATTAATGCATTGTTTCTTTAAAAAATCATTCTGTAATTATTATATACAAATTTATACATGGAGGGTTTATTCCCCATAAAATTATTATCTAGATAGACATATAACAATATATATATGTACAGTGGAACCCACTTATGCAACACACAATACACACACACACGTATGTGTGTGTGTGTGTGTGTGTGTTAAAAGAACTTTTCCCAGATTTGATCAAACATTTTAAGAGGAAAACGTCTTAATCGGAAAAGCACTTAGCATAAATGATAAAAAATATAAGCATATTTCTTTTATAAAGGATAATTGAAGTATTATAGTTTTATCGTTTCTTAAAATTAAATTTCAAAAGTGCGAACAGGAGTGTCATATAACAGCCATCCCTGGACACGTGTTTCATATAATAGCCATTCGTGACTTAGCATCCTTATGAGCTAATGATACAAATGGGTTACATATATTGAAATAAAAATAATTTTTAAATGTATAATATTTCTCAAATATATCTAAGTAATTTTTAAATTCAATTTAGGAAATCTTAAAAAAGCTTTATGTTGCGAAAACTCAACAGCGGTCAAAAAGTGGGTTAAAATGCTTCTGATAGCAAAAGGGACCCCAAAGATAGTGTTCCTGGGCGCAATCTAAATTTGGCCAGGTTTTGGACTTACCGTACCGCCTTTCCTCAGTTTACTTATTATTTTTCTGTCTTCGACTCTAATCTGTTTTCTTTCTTTTTTTTTTCAGTTTCCTTCTTTATCCTCTCCTGTGTGTGTTTTGAATAGCTCTCGTGCTGTCCTAATTTTAAAGGTTATGTGTTTGTGAGTAGAGTGCTGATAGTATACCAGGAACGATAACAAAGGAGGCGCAAGTTAAACAGTAGATGCTTCAGGCAAATTTACCCTCCCTTCTCAGGATGGCATACCTACTCAAATACAGCACTGCAATTCTGATTGAAAAGAACTGCGTATCGTAAATTTATGAGAGACGAGAAATTCTCGCGCGAGGTAAGACTTTGTCTCGTCTCGCAAAATAATTCCTTTCTCGTCTCGCAAAACATTGCCTGTCTCCTCTCGAGAGACAAGACGAGAACGCCAGACAATGTGAGATTTTCCGCGTCTCACGTCCATCCCTATTAGAGGGTCTGTTCGCTAACATCGGTTTGTGTGTGAAAAGGGGGAAATTTTCGAATTTATGTACTACCCGTGGGCTCCGGAGTGAAGTATTCATGAGCTCCACTGGGTTTTGCCCTAATATGTAAAAATTCACTCAAAAAAGAAGTACAGTACGGCTGAGCTCATCGGAGCTCACCCGTACCGATGAGCTCCTATCCAAATGAAGCCCTGCTTGTAGGTGGCTAAAGTTAACCAACACCTTTAGACTCTGCCTGTTCAATGAGCAGGTGTGGGTTATTTTGAGTTATGGCACATATACCACTGTAGGAAAGCACTCATTCTATAAAAAATTCCCCCCAATTATTAGCATTTATTATATTTTTGATTTTGCTCTATTCTTCGTTAATTCAAAAAAAGAAAGAAAAAAAACTTTTTGATAGCGGTTGGCCCCAAAAATCGTATTTTTAATAAAAAGCAGCTACATATTTTCGCGGTGATCACAGGAATAAGAATACGGGACGAAACCTCATAATATGGTACTGTCCCGTATAATACGGGACGGTTAATCACTTTACTTTTTATCACTTTCTAAGAACGTTGAAAAGCGTTTATGATTTCGGTTTATCTGTCTGCCAGTTCGTCCTCCTCGTAACTGCCAGAAATAGGCATCGATATGGGTTTTTTTTGTTTGTTTGTTTGTTGTTGTTTGTTTTTTACCTGTACCAAGGGCTTTGTTGTAGATGTTTATATAAAACATTTACAGTTTTTTCATAGGAGCACCTAAAATAATTAAGCTCTGAGGGCAATCATTCCTTAAAGCGTATATTAGAGATGCAGGGTGCCCAGCAGTTAACCAGAATTTTGAATTGTTTAGTAAAAGAGTTTGAGAAGAGATAACAGAAAGATATTTACCTCAAGTATAAGTACACACACACTTACGTAGGTTGCCTTGTATGTTTTTACAAACGTCCAATAGGAGATGTTACAGAAACTTGTCTTCAGGATATTCGTAAAACTCACATTTTTTTTAATCTAGGAATCGATGACATTATGGAAAATGCCTGCGTATTTTCTTTACACGGCACGGTTGTTCTAAAGAAGTCAGTGAGTGAAAAAACTGGAAATAACTGGTGAAGGTTTCCGTTGGATGATTTTTTTATGATTTTAAGAAAGGCCTCACTCGACAAGAATGCTTAGTATCACTTCGTGAAACTTTTGGTAATGAAGCACCATCAGAAAAGAGTGTTTACAATTGGTTTGCAGAATTTCGTCATGGTCGTGCCTCCTTCAGTGAGGAATCTCGTGAAGAACGACCAAAATTGGTAGTGATTCCAGTCAACATCGATGCTATGCGCAACATGATGAAGAAGATCGGCATGTCACATATCGTGACATAGAAGCATCTCTTACCATATCACAGACTGCAATACATTCGATTTTGCATGAACATTTAGCTGTTAAAAAGATTTGTCCATATGGATTTCGCACAATTGACAGAAGTTCAAAAAGAGGCTCTTGCAAATTGGCGTAAGGAAATGCTAAAAACAAATTCCAATTGGGAGCTGCAAAATCCATATGCAACATTGTTATAGGTGAAGAAACTTGGATATATTCGTATGAGATGAAAACTAAACAACAATCCACTGTTTGGGTGTTTCCAGATGAACCGAATCCCACGAAAGTTGTTCGTTCATCAAGCACTTCCAAGAAAATGCTTGCTTGTTCCTTCGGCCTTACAGGACATATCGCAACCATTCCTATAGAGTATCGAAAAACTGTTAATTCTAAATTGTAAACAGAGATTTTTTTGTCAAAAGTCATCAACGAAATCAGGAAAAACAACAAAAATCGATGCATCATTCTTCATCACGACAACGCCAGTTCCCACACAGAGAAACAATTGATTATTTGAAGAATAAAAATATCAAATTGATGTCTCATTGTCTATGTTCTCCTGATTTGTCGCCTAACGACTTTTCTTGTTCCCTTATATCAAACAAAAAATCCGTGGGCAGCGATTTTCATCACCTCAAGAAGCTGTTGATACCTTCCAAAATCATGTTTCGAGATATCAATTTCAGAGTGAAAAAACTGTTTCAAGAATTGGTTTGAATGGGTGGAAAAGTGTATAAATATTAAAGGCGAATATTTTGAAAAGCAATAAAACATTTTGTTCCCAAAAAATTATTTTTCTTCCTACTTTTTGTAGAAACTTAAAAGGCAACCCACGTATTCCGATTTAATGCACAAAAGTTTCAAAGTGCTCCCCATTACTTGCAACAATACGGCGAAGCCTATAAGATCAAAGTTGTTCAAAACTGAATGAACAGTTCGCAGTGTCATGGCCAGAATTTCAGCAGAAAATGAAAATCCTCTGATACATGATCAAATTCGGCATTTTACTACAGCGAACTGCTTGCAAAGGCTCGAACTTTTACTGAAGACTGCTAGCAAATTCGTGTCTGTCTAGTGCTGCGTCAGAACACTGTAGCTCAATTTGCTTCCGTTTTAAAAGCCACGTGCGTTGTAATGACGTCCCGCGGTGCTCCCTCCCCCCCCCGTGAGACCGTAAACATTGCACTTGGAGAGCAGATTCTTTGACGGGCAAACCGATTTGTGAAAGGGCATTAGATTAGATTTGCTAAATATGTTGAACCATTAAAATGTAAATAGTTAATTATGTAAATAAAAGTTACATTTATATATTGGATTGCCGTTCAATATATAAATACAACGAATTAACACCCATATTTTGAGTTTCGACGAATTTAAAACCACTGAACCAACGAATTTGAACGGTGAATATAACATTTCGGACTGAAATTCGTGTCACAGTACAAACTGAAAACTCGGATTCATTCGAACTCGTTTCGTAAATTATAAACTGCGTAGTGTGGCGTCACCAAATGTTACGCCAATATCCTTCCCAATAAATAGTTATTGCAGTTTCAAATTTTCGGTTAATTACTGGGCACCCTGCATTTCGTCTGCTATTTCAAATTAAATAAAAACTGATAGACAGGTTTATTATTATAATTAAACTTCCCCTATAAATAAGGTTCTACAGCTAAAACGGGTGAACGGATTGTAACCAAATTTGGTATATAGACTCTACAAGAGATGTGTTCAAGGAATTTCCAATAAATAATAAATAAATAAAAAATATTCCCTATAGGTGGCGCTTTGAACGAATAAACAGTATATTTAGCAATGGAAATGAATAATTCGAATCGTACAAGCAATTTTAACACTCATTCTATAGTTGTTGAGCATTTATTAATTAATTTCGGTCATTTTTTGAGATGATTTCACGGTACAAAACGCCAACTAGTGCTCGTTTCTGGAACGAAACTTTTTTTAAACTTCCTTGAGCGCATCTCGTGACCATTTGTCAAAGTTGATGGCGATCTTGCTCACCCGTTAAAGTTACGGAATGTTGCCTATAGGAGAAGTTTAATTGTAACAACCATGCACGTTATTTATTAAGTATAACAAAATAGTGTTGTCCGACGAAAAGAGTGTCAGTAGCATTTATAGTTCACCAGTGGCGCACACAGGGTTTTCTCTTAGAGGGGGTCAAACCCCTAAAGCTGAGATACCAACCACCTGAAAAAATGCAATTTTTTATATTTTTACCGTAACCCCCTTTTACTGTGTTTTTATTTATCTATCTTCACTGCTGAAAGTAAGAATTTGATTTCTTCTAACATATTTAAGTCAAAAATTCATGACGATTTAACGTAGGAAAATTGACAACTCTTTTTTTTTGGGGGGGGGGCGGACCCCTTGGACCCCTCCCTTGTGTGCGACACTGTATTTCGTCTATAATGAGAAACTCAGAAGAGTTCCAATCCTTTAAGTTCTGTGGGCAGTCATTGTTTGAAGTGCGTATTTTAGATATACTCAAAACATTTCCAGTACATGACAGTCAATGGCACTTTAGAGGCATTCATCCATTTCAAGAACTATACGATAAGTATCCGGGTCGCGCTCATAACAGCTAACTCTTTAACTTAAAGGATATAAATAATATTTAAAGTTCTTTTTCAGGGTCTCGCAAAATTGCTTTAATAGTGATATACAACTTTTCTTTGAGTTAACCCCGAAATCTCGTCAAGTTTCTAAAACGTTTAACTAAGTAAGGGAGCCGTAGGAAGAAAACAAATCCCACCTCTTCATTGACAACATCCGGTCCCAAAACATTTATTTCTATACGGAACTATTTTCTATCTGGAACAACTGTAAATCTCTCTCTTCTCGTCTCGCATCCATCCCTATAGCCCCTGCTGATGTTATCGTTCATGTGAATGCGTCCATGTGCTGACCATAAGTTGACCGCGTGGGTTGACCAAAGACCTGTTTTCTCAGAAATAAAACTTCAAATTTGATATTCTCCGTTCGGATTGGGGGGGGGGGGGGAGAATAAAAATATATTCGCTGCACAGCGTAGTCGGTCAGCAGCAAAGCGATGGTCAGAAACATAAACTGACCGAAAAGCAGCGAGCGCTCTTGTCGTCTTGGCCGATGGGTGAGGCAGGCTTTCTCGAATTGCAGGTGTGGTGGTGAAACTCAAAAAACGAAACCCAAAAGAGAAGCAGGTAAAATAATAAAGTAATTCGCGAGTGCTTTTTTCTTTTCCCGTCCTTAAAATTCATGACTTGAATCGTAATCTCGCAGTGCGAACCGAAACTTCAGGTTATGTCGGACACAGCGGGACGTTTCTATAAGCCAAAGATAGGCAGAGAGTTGAAGAGAACCAACCTCTCCGCGAAAACATAATCAAGGACCGATTTTTTTTTCTTTAAAAGGTCCTTAAATGCTTTTGTTTTGTTTTTAGAAATGTTCATTGTGCGAGGGAGGACATAGGAGAAAAGAACAGCGGGACAAAGTCGGGGATTTCTGTAATACATTATGGAGAACAGTGGGAACTGTCGCGCATTACAAAAATATTGAATTTTAGAGGGATTAAGCGCGGGTCGAATTATCGTCGTATGTGGAGTGCGGTTTGAGAAGAATAAAATAAATACCTAGCACTGTTTTGAATAGGCGCGCACCGTTTTTAATGGGATTCTCGGAAGTTTTTTTTGTATGGGTGTCTATTTTATGGCGAGTGTAAGTCACTAAGCAAACACTAAGCCCAGGTGGTAAAAAGAAAATGGTTGAAGAAATCAAAGCGCTTTGAAAATGTGACAAGCGTTTATATATAGCTTAGAAAAACAACACTGTGCTTGAATTCTATAGATATAGTATATAAATACACACACACACACATATAATACTGGCTGCGTACACGCTCTTCGCACGGGAAGAATCGAATATTTTCCTAAAATATGATCTTCACTACCTGTGATAAAACAAAATCTAAAAATATTTTTTAAATAAAAGTCCCGGTAGTCT
This sequence comes from Cheiracanthium punctorium, assembly GCA_038373885.1. Lineage (NCBI taxonomy): Eukaryota > Metazoa > Arthropoda > Arachnida > Araneae > Cheiracanthiidae > Cheiracanthium > Cheiracanthium punctorium. Next base: position 28,527 of record JAWZYV010014164.1, read on the forward strand.
TTTCTGTTGAAACTACCGCAGGATATATTACCACAACGTAGGATTACTTGTCGTTTAGATAGTCATAAGGCACCCGCAGGGGCGTAGCCAGAAATTTTTCATGGGGGGGGGGTTACGACTACTGCAACTCATATATATGTATACGTGTTTGTGATAATGTAGTGAAGAATATACATTTTGTATGGCAAAAATTTCTCATGGGGGGGTTATGAACCCCCTAACCCCCCCCCTTGGCTACGCCCCTGGGCACCGGTAAAAAAAATGAATAGGAGACTTAATTTCACGAAATGTTTATTAATGTGGTACATTGCCCTTTAATCCAGTATTATCCTAACATATCTACCATTATTACATAATACCTTTTATTACATATATTAATACTACCTTCTCCCTCTTTAATACTCAATTTAAAGAAACACCTTGGATATTTGGCTCAAGTGAGACCTTTTTATTCTTTGGGGATTCTGTGAAATTTTAGCATTAGCATAAACGATATAACCATTTCCCATTATGGTTGTCTTTAAAAACAGCTCTGTCTTTATTTTTATGCATAATTCTTGTCCGATTGGCGTATTTAGCATCTCAAAATATTTCATCTCGCCGTATTGGAAAATAACCAAGCGATGGCAATTTAAATACACTCTATAACAAAAAAATCGACGCACCAAGAAACAATCATCGGATTGCTTTAAAATTTCGTATGCATGAATGTTTTGAACAGATATGCAAATGATTCAAATTTGGTGTCCAATGAATGAATAGTTTGATCTCTAGCGCATCGGAACTGCGCATCCAGCAGACTTATATAAGGAGCAGTTCTTCAACGGTTGTTAAAACTTTCGGTTTGATTGCGATTCAGATGACCTTTCAACAACTTAAAAAATGCCTCGCTGCAGGATTCGTGCTCATTACGAGCAACTGTCAGAGTTTGACAGAGGTCGTATCATTGGATTGAAAAAGGCCGGTTGGACTAATCGGAGAATAGCTCGTCATTTGAGTCGAAGCGATGCGACGATTCGAAGATGCTGGCAAGGATGGGTGGAAAATGGCAGAGTGCAGCCAGCGTCAGGATGGTAGCGGTCGACCTAGGGCTACAGCATATCGTGAGGACAGAGTGATGGTCCGATCAGCTGTCACAGCGTCTTCTTCATCTCTATCAACCATCACACGTTCAACCCAAACACCAGTGTCCATCATGACCATTCTCAGACGGTTGAGAGAGCGAAATCTACGCTCGCGCCGACTGTTACGCCACCTGCCACTCACGCCTGCACACTGCCGAGCCAGATTACAGTGGTGCAGGGCTCGATCAGGTTGGAATGATGTCGACTGGGGACGTATAGTCTTTACCCAGACAGCACAGCAAACTTGCATCAAACTTGCAGCAAGCTTGATTTATCAAGTCAATAAGCTTGAATTAAGCTTGAAAATTCCAAGCGTGTAAGCTTGATGCAAGCTTGAATGAAGTGTTCTAGTTTACACTTGCCCAGCTTGCATTAAGCTTGACATTTCAAGCTTGAATCAAGCTTGACATTTCAAGCTTGATTTCAAGCTAAAAAAATTTTCCAAAAAAAAAAAAATTCTAAATACACGGAGCGCCCGCTGGCTAACGCGCCCCACATAATTTATTTTTCCGCGCATTTCCCCCCTCTACGCTGAAATTTCAATTTAATCTGTTTCCATCGAGTGTTCGTCGCTGGAATAGAACCCGGGCCCTTTGGCTTCGCAGTCGAATCACGCTATCTATTCCGCCACCGGAGCCTTGTGCAGCTATGACTAAGGTTTGAAGTGACTTACCACGCTGTTTTCTCGCCAGATTGATAAGTGGGCTATGTGTTATTATTTTCTTTTATTTTTCCATGGGATGCATCAAAATTAAAATAATGCATCAAAATAAACTAAATTAAAATAAAAATTGAAATAAAAAAACACGTTTTAAAACTTTTAGTACCGCAATACTCATGAAGCAATACTGCTGGCCAAAATCGAGACAAACGACTGATTTTGAAATCAATTTCGTAGTATAATTGTATTTTATTTTGAAGAATTTCCATATCTGGAAATATAGAAAGGGTTTGCTTAACTCAAATTTTGTGTTAAGTAATCTGAAATGAAAGAAACAGATAGTTAAACGTTACTTCGAAATGCTATACAGTTGCTAACATGTATGGAATACAAACACTTTAGTCATTTTTGTAAATATTTCTTAAAATAACAAATAATTGAAAAATTTTTCTATTTTTTAACGCTAAAAATTATCTTTACAAATGTAGTTATTTTCCTACATATTGGTATGCTATATTGATATAGAGCATTTCGAAGAATTAAAAATAAGTTTAAATTAATTTATACAAAGGTAAATTTGAATTATTTTCATTGTTCATACTTTATAATTAAAAAATTTATTTAACTTCTGATTTTTTTTTATCCTTTGTAATTTTATTTTAAAATTACAAAAATGTAAGATGTAAAATTTTTGGGCCCTAAAATCTGTAGGCCCTGGGCAGTTGCCCCGTTTGCCCTGCCGGTAATATGGCACTGGTAATATAAAATACTAGCAGCGTGGCCCGGCGTTGCCCGTGCAATGAATGAGAAATGCCATTTACCTTAAATATAGATTGTAAAGGGAATGAATGTGAATCCTCCCGCTGGAATGATAAAAAAATGACACGGGATTTCCCGCTGCAACGAAAAAAAAAATGAACACGGCACCTAATAAAATACAGAGGTTGCCAGGAATTGGACTTGGCTAGGCTGGAATGTGAATCCTCCCGCTGCAATGATAAAAAAAAAGGACATGGGACTTCCCGCTGCAATAATAATTTAAAAAAAAGGACATGGGTCTTCCCGCTGCAAAATAGAAAAAAAAAGAACAAAGCACCCGATGGCGTAGAGGCTCCGGGAACTGGACGTTGCTAGATTTCTCCTCTTCTACCTGTCTGTGTTCTAACAATCATTTTTCAGAGATCGAATTTTGTTGTTTCTCTGAGCAGAAGGCACTTTTAGTAGTTTTATTTTATTATATTTCTTCAGTTTCTTCTGAAATAAATAAACTAAACGGAAACTTTCAGGGTAAAGGAACAAATCTTTAAATTTGGGGACTTTTGGCGTCCCCAAGAAGTCAAAGTATTTTTGATGACAAATTGAAAAAACGATCTATGTTTGGGGACTGTCCTCGAATTTCGTGGACGTATGGTCACCTTATAATCTCCACCTCTCTCCCCACTCTCTCTTTCAGGACGCCAGAACAAATTCCTCCCTCCCGCGAAGCGCGCTCACAGTTGAAGCAACCTTGAAAAAGAGAGGGGGAAGTTTTCGACTTTCATTTTGCGGAATTTGCAGTCCACAGAAAATTTTAACCTGCGATCTTTTCAGAAAAAAAATCATATAAAAAAATCTAATTAACATTTCTGCACGGTTCAAAATTTAAAGGAGGGAGAAATAAATGTTTAATAAGCGGTAGAAACATGGAACATTTTTGCCTGTTAGGTTTTTCGATGCGACAGTTTAAAAATAGCATATTTTTAAAAGCCGTACATTTTCTTCGAAACAGGATTTCCTTTAAAAAATTCTCAAAAATCGGCAAATGTAAGTACGATTTTGTAACAAATTGTATTTGAAAAAGAAAACTCTGTAGATTCCGATGATATAAAAAATATAGTATTCGGACAGAAATTTAGTTCGCGATAACGTAAAATGCGAGAAAAATGGCCAAAAACCTTACAAAACATAAAATAACTCAAAAACTATTAATCCGATTAATTTCATTTTTAGGGCATTAGCTTTCTCTTGTCCTATTTAGTCAGCGTGCCAAATTTGGTCCAGATCCGTCGAAATGTCTGGACGTGTATAGCGAACAAACAAACAAACAAACAAACTCTTCTCTTTTATATATATAGAAAACACATCTTTTACGAACTTTCAACAAATTTGAGGACGCTAGACAATTAATGTCCATTCTCTTTCACAGAGGGCGCCATCAACGCTCCTTTAAAAAGGAAAAATCACGCGAGTATCAATTTTCAAGCTTAAGTCAAGCTGTATTTAAGCTTCGCAATTCAACTTGACTCCTGCAGGCTTGCTGCCAGCTTAGAATGAGTTGAACTGTCAAGCTTGCTTTAATGCGTCAAATTCAAAGAAATGTCAAACTTGATTTAAGCTTATGTGCTGTCTGGGTAGCGGCGAATCCCGCTTCCAACTGTGTCCTGACGATCATCGAAGACGTGTTTGGAGACGCACATGGCAGAGGGGGGAATCCTGCTTTCACTATTGCACGCCACACCGGCCCTCAACAAGGCATTATGGTCTGGGGTGCCATTTCCTTTGACAGCCGGACCCCTTTGGTCGTCATTAGAGGTACACTTACTGCACAGCGGTACGTGGACGACATCCTAAGACCTGTTTTGTTACCGTTCCTTTTGCAGTGCCCTGGGCTGGTTTTTCAGCAGGACAATGTCAGACCACATACGGCTCGTGTTGCTCTAAACTGTCTGCAAGCTTGTCAAACTCTTCCTTGGCCTGCCAGATCGCCAGATCTCTCTCCCATCGAGCATGTCTGGGATATGATGGGAAGGCGATTGCATCTGGCATGGACTGTTGATGACCTCGTTCGACAATTGGAGCGAATTTGGCAGGAAATACCGCAGGAGACCATCCGGGAGGTTTATCGGTCTATGCCACGCCGTGTGGCAGCTTGTATCCAGGCTAGCGGCGGGTCAACACCTTATTGAACTTGTTACTGTAACTCTGAAACAAATTATTCAATTGTTCTGAAATTTTAATCATTTACTATTCTGTACATTGTCTTCCTATCCACCAATTTTCGTCTCAATAGGACACCTCCTTCTTGGTGCGTCGATTTATTTGTTATAGAGTGTATTTAACCCTTCAAGCTGATAGTTAAATTCCTCATAACTGCCATCTTTTATGGAATATAACTATAACCATTTTTTGTAAGTTGTAATATTCTACTTACAATGTAGCAAAATTCGTGGCAGGTGATTACTATAAAAAAAATTTTATTACTTTTACAAAAAGTAGTTAATCATATTCCGTGTGCAACTATGTTTAAATGTACTGAAAAAGTATAAATGAAAAATTTTAGAAAAAAAATGATTTTTTAAAAAATATATCACCTTTAAAACGAATTTTGTAACATTTAAAAGGAAGAACATATTTAGCTGCTTAAAAGCATTTCCATTTTTTAATCTGACTGAGTAACGAACTAAAAGTCCAATCGTGAATTTGTTCGTTTAGTTTATTTGTTACCAGTTTCCAATACAGCTGTTTTAAGTTAAAATTTGCAAAAATGTCTCCTAATTAATACTTGCCGTGTAACTTTCAGCGAATACCTAACTGTGCATTTTATTACTTGACAAAAATTTACAAAAAAGACCTCCCTTAACGACCTATTTTTGTTTGGAACTGGGGATGGTCGTTCCCGAGAAGTTTCACTGTAATTCTAAAACCCAGAAAACCCTGCCTATGTCCTAGTGATCTTAGCTCAAATTTTAAGATTTATCGATTGTGAATCTTTAATTAGATACGCAAATAATCCACATTAACAGAGAAGCAAAATCTGCCTCGCTGTCTTGGGGCACACATTAAAATGAACTAATTGCACCAGGGACTCGAAAAAATTCAGAACAATCCCTTATAAGCTGCAGTACACACTGAAATCAATGAAAAAAAAACTGTGCTTTTATAAAACTTTCAGAAAAAAAATCTTAAACATAAAATGGCACAGCAAATCTTTTCAAAGAGTGACACATTGCGCAAAATTTTCGAATTTTAAGAATTTTTTCTAAAAGTTTTGTAACTGATATAGGTTTGTCGTTTATTTCAATGTATAGTAGAACTTGTAAAGAAATATTTTAAAAATTTTTAAATACTTGACGTAATTAGTTTTTTGTTTGTATTTATCAACCAAATCATGATTTTTTCGGAATACTTGAAACTTCCGTATGTGTGAGACCTGCGGTTCCCTCAAAAAATGTCCAACTTTCAGAGGTGTCCACTTATAGAGGTATATTTCTACATTATGGACACATTTAGTTCCCCCAGAAACGTATCTAACTTAGGGAGGTGTCTAAATTACGGGATCATAACGTTTTTACGTTATTTACTCTTGAATAAAACATAATTGTCTTTCCAGAATTTGAAGCAAGTAACGGAAAACGGTAAAATAACACAGCAATATTCTCACCTCAAAAGCAGAACATTATTCTCTTTTATAAAATAAAATGTTTTCTATCACCTACAAACAGGTGTTCATCAGCAGTGAATCCTTACATCACCTGCAAAGTATACCTCTGTGAAGGACAGCGGTGTCCAGCTGCATAAGAATTGCAACTCATTCCAGGTGCACCACACCGTTTCAACGTCCGTTTAAGGCAAATTTACGAAATTGAATCCCATTTTAAGGCTAAAATAACAGCTAATAAACAAGTCGAGTATTTGTAATTATAAAAACTTCGAGAGGTTGTGAAAAGATGTCAGGCAGATACAAAATGTTAGTGACGATTCACCTGCAAGGAAAAAACATGAAAAAAATGAGCTGCCTTTGAATTTAGCAAAGTATGATAGAGTTTTTACAAAAACACCGTCTTCACAGAAAAGTGTGGTAATTGTGAAATGAAATATTGTACAAAAGTAGTCACTATAGAGACCGATGGTCTCTTACAAAGGTGGTCACTTTTGTATGGTTCCGCTGTATATGGAATCTTGAGTTCTTCTTTGACAGAAGAACTTTATTCGCGCTCAATTTAAAAAATCCAATGCTCTATGGTGGAATTACGATCACTGGTAGACAACTAGTATTAAATATTTGAATGCATTGTTTTATGTAAAGTTATAAGCTTGGACGTGTGAGACTACAAAAGGTAATAGTTTTGCAAAAGGATAAAGAGGCTGATTTTCCATGTTTAACGATTTTGAACTGATTGCATATTATTTTTCTCTATTCATTTGTTATTTAAATATCTTTTTTTTCCCTTAATTTTTTCTTAGTCGAAAGACAGGTTTGCCTCCGAAACTTATGTTTTATTTTAATATGGAAATAACTACTTTAAGCAAACCTTATTTTCGTTTAGTTTTTTAAGATATAATTTTTTTCTTCAAAAGTTTAGACAAAGTTAATTGACCCCCCTCAAGGCACAGTTATAAGAAGTAACTAAAATAAGACGATGCATTTTATTTATTTATTCTGTGCGTTTCTTCAGTATTGTAGTGTACAAATACCCCCTTCCCACGCAAGTACGCTGTTTTAGCCCCACCTCCCTCCTCCCCCTTCAGGATGTCATATTATACAGTATACATAAATAAGTACAATTAACAAACAGTAGTTTAAAAACTATTTTTTAATTATTATAGTGATGAACTGTAACATCATTTATGAGACACAAATTTTACATAATATTTTTCAATGGCTGGCCGTTGGGGCCCCCTACTCACGGCCTCACTTCTCGCTGCGGCGTCTGTTAGGGCGTCCGCTACGCACCTGCATGTATGTATTGAACATTTTGAAACTACCAGAGGCTTCCTGGAGTTCAATACTAGTTTCTTTCCTAGGGTACACAGGGTAGGTTACCCTAGAACAGTGGAGGTAAGCCTTTTGAGCTCGACATCTCGGAACTTGGAAACGTTTTGGCTCAACTCCGATTCCATGCTACATGTAGAAATTTAAATTTTCCCGGATGCAAATACTTTATTATCTTTATTATTATAGAATATTTTTGTCTCAGTCAAAGATACTCGAAATACGTGTCATGAAAAACAGGCTCGCGCGCTATAAATTTAAAAAATTGACTCTTCTAAACAGTGGCGCATTTATTTTTGTATTTATTTATTTATTTATTTTGTGTGTGTATGTGGAGGGGGCTGATTTTTTTTAAAACCTTTCTTAACCTTAAAAAAAGTGTTTTTTCTTCTTTTTTTTAGGGCAGGCACTTACTCATCAAGCATTTGCCAATACTATGGCCCAAACTGATGGGAGCCACCCGCCCTAGTGGACGGCCATCGTTACCTCCTATGAAGGGACGGACAAGTTAATACCCAAGCCCAAGCCGGGAATCGAACCCGGGCCCAAGGCATGAGAGAATGGTTCTTCAGCTATTACACCTGATGCTAAACAAAGTATACAATGCAGCAAAATGTTATTCTTAAGCAGCTAAAGCTCCCTTGCCTCTCCCCTGCATCTGAAAACTGCTCCTAACAAGTTTTAACTTATTTACTTCCTCTGAGCATTATCAAAAAATGGAGAAGTTAGCATCTAACGTATAGAAGTAAGTAAGCATAGTACATAATAAAAAGTCAAAAATAATTTTTTCCCATATAGAATGTGCGATACCATGATGTGAAATCACAAAGAAAAAAAAATAGTCGTCATTAATCATGTACGAAAAAAGAACTAATATTTCTTCCGATGAGTGTGTTTACACAACTTCCTTTCCCATTACTTGTTAGACAAAAAAAAAAAAAAAAAAAGGTAGTATAAATGAACCAGGTATTGCCTTTTTAAGCTCCCAGGGGCTTGTTGCCGTATCCCTTTTGCACGAGACGAAACCAAAATGAGAAACAAAAGGCCATCCTCTCCCCAAAGCTGTCCCACTTGTATGTATAATGTAACTTCCTTTTTCATAACAGATGCCCCGAGGCAGCGTTGATATCTCAGCGCGATCGTTCCGTTATAACTAAGATGTGTTCCTTTCGTTCTTCACATGACATGAGCAACTGGCTTCTTCCTGCTGCTCTCAGGTAGCTTCTCAAGGGAATAAAATAACGGGCTGTAGGTGGGTGGGATATAGGGTTTCTTACTTTGTACCATGCAAGGGTGTGAGGGAGAGAGAAGGATGAAATTTAATTGCGTTTATTTTCGAGCGCGCGCCTCCGCCGCCAAGTTTCTTAACCCTTTGGGAGAGGCAGTGTCATGGTCAGCGTTTAGCCGCTGGCCTTGAAAGATGGAAGGATGCAATCCATGTTTTTCTTTCTTTTTTTTCCCCCTTCCTCTTTCTCTTCTTTATTTTGAGTGGTCTCATTTTTAAGTTTTACATGATCTTATAATAAAGAAAGGTGTCTGGGAACATTGTTCACCAACAACTCTAAAACAGTGGTCACCAATTATTTTTCGAATGGGTCCGTTTCAAAACATTGTGTAACTTCGGCGGTCCAGTAAACTTAAGCCTAGCGTACCGAACCCCCCCCCCCCTCCATAATGAAGTTTTTTACTCAACTATTTTTAAATTATTAGCAAGAGTTGAAGCTGATAAAGCACAGGTTCGATTCACTACGTTGCAGAACAATAAATCACCAAGACTTCGGGTGCTTTTAAAAAATTTTATTTATTGAAGAAATAGTTCAAGATAAACTTTTGAATATTTGCGTAGTCTGGTGGTGGCCCATCGTCTTAAAAGATGAAAAGCGGTGGAGTGACTTAAAAACTATGCCAACACTAAACGTCACATTGGCGAGAAGAAAAGCTTGGCTGAGATAATCAACGTCAATTACAGAGCAACCATAAAATTTGAAAACATAAAATTAAAGTATCAAAACCGCGAACGAATAATTTTGAAAGATGGTCCATGGCATCAAAATAATGTACGTCAAAAAAAAAGGGCATAGAGAGGGGAATGAAAATTTTTTTATGATTGCAAATCTCACGTAATATAATCTACTAGCCCCCCTAAGGCGGCCAGCTTCGCCTCCCCATACCTTACTGCTCTATATACTCAGTGCAGTGTTGGCCAAATTATCGGCCAAATATCTCATTTCAAATAAAACCATGTTTCTTTGTTTTAACAGTATTTGTCATTAAATTTATTTAGATTAGGGTTGCTACAAAGTTTGAGTGTCATGAGCTGATGGTGGCCATGGGGGCAAAGTCAAGTACTAACATTGCAAGTTGTACGAAAAGATATAATTGGTGACATTTCCATTCATAAAATTATTATAAAAATGCTATATTGGGTGATAACGTGTCACACAAATTCCTACAGAAATACTTAATTGCAGCAGCTGCGGGATCAATGTGCCCAAGTTAGGAACCTGCTGTTTATACGGTTGCATTATTTAATACGTACCCTTGGTTACAAAATATAAAAGAAGCAGGAAATGGCTAAAATATACTTCAGCCCACTTCAAGGAGATATTTTCTTTTAAATGTGCAGTAAAAGTGCTGTGAAAAGATCCGAAAGATTTTGCTTTTCACGTATGTATTGTTATTTTGTAATCTAGCTACTGTGTGACATACGTAACCGGTAACCAATGTGCTTTGCTTCTCTTAACGTCATTGAACCGTTAATTTGAATTTTTGCGTGTGTGCTATTGGTTATAACGGTAATGTTTACATCTAGTTGTTGCCGTTCCCAGCATAGAAATATCGTCGATTTTGGTACCGCATACGTTACCGTATTATATAAATAGATTTTTAGCCCAGATGGTGACTTCGTTCTGATGAGAAAAATAAACATTTAAGACTATTGCATGCAGGAAAAGCGTAAATACAGATTGAAAATTGAATTTTTTTCAGTTCACTTGTGTCTTTTCTCTTCTGAATATATCAAAATGCGGTGTTGGAATTGACAAGAAATATTCAATCTCAAATACGCAGAGTTAAAGACAGTCACATAAAAAATTAGCTGACAGTCTGACATTTTACATTTCGTGGGCCTGGAAAATCTACCTCCTTGTGTTTTCTGTGTTTTATTATATTCCGACCCAGTTTATTAATGCTAACTAATTTAAAAATAAGTTTAAATACACAATATTACAAGAAGAATGAAATTATAACTGTTTAACTTCCACTTCGTTTCTTGAGATTATTTGGTGGCTAGAGAGGCAGGTAAACTTTTTAAAACTTTTTATTATTTATTTATTTTAAGAATAGCATATTAAAAAAAACTGATCATTTATCATAATTACATTTTTTTATTTTCAACTTTTTATTTGTTTTCGAATTATTCTTTACTTTTTTTTCTTTATCTCTTATTGTTTTTGTGTTTTTTTAAATTTTGAATAAAAAGCTTTTTTTTTTTTTTCCTTTGTTCAAACTAGCCCTCAGTATTTATTTTTGTCCTAGACTTTTCATGTGCACCAGTTTACTTTTTCTTTTAATTCAAAGGATGATTTGAGTAGTGCATTAAAAAATAAAATGAAAGGAAAATAAATAAAGAAAAAAGTTATTATAATTCAAGGTCTGAGTCGATTCAGAAGAAAGAACAGGATTTAAACTAGTGAAAAAGTGCTGGTTGTTTCCAAGGTAGGTCAAACAGTTAATTATTTTCGAAAGTAATTGATGATGGATGTGGACAGATTACACGTGGAGAGTTTGCCAGGGAGATGTGTTTATTTTAAAGTTATAGGTTAATGGACATTTTAGAATGTAACGAAGGGAAGTCGATCTTTTACTACAAATACACATTGGTGATGGCGATTTTTCTGTTTTGAATAAATACTCCACAAATGGTTCGTACCCCATAAAAATTTGCAAAGGTTTCTTTGCATTAGAGAAATATCAGTATTAACTTTTTGGCAATCTGACGCATGTGACACCACCAGCTGTTCTGAGAAATCACCATATTAAAATCTCATGGATTAAACATTTCGCCCTACGCCACAAAATGTTAAATCAGAATTAATAGGATGAAACAAATAATCACTGAAAGAAACAATTTAACCTGTGCACGCTTTATTCAGAGGAATTTTTTTTCTCCAAAGTGAGTAGCTCCCAAAAGGTGCGACCGGCAGAATTGGACAGTATCGTTAATACATGTATTTGAAATACATTTTCAAAATACATTTGTATCTTTTATTTTCAGTAGTAGAAAGCAAAGTATTTTGAAAATGTATTTTAAAATACATTTTGAACGTATCTTGTGATTTCTAAATACTGAAAATACATTTTGTATTCTGACGTTAAATGAATCGTCACACACAGTGGTGGATCCAGAAATTTTTTTGGGGAGGGGTTAAATTTTTAACAAAGCTTATTTCACCCAATTAAAATGTACTGTAAATCAAAATTTTAGTCTAAACCAATGTGCATGCTTTTGGGAGGGTTCTAAGTTATAAAATATGATCATTTTAGCTATTTAAAGTGTATAATAAAGCAGAATGCTACCCTTTATCAATCTCTTTTGGGGGGGCTGAAGCCCCTTAGTCCCTCCCCTGATTCTGCTACTGATCACACCACGGATTTCTGAGATAAAATGTACGAATGGAAATGATTAAATTGCGGATGTTCACCTCTGTTTCGGATCTTATTACTACACAAGTAAAATTTTAAAAGGTATACCGTGAAAGAAAAAAAAAACGAATAGTAGGTTTTCTTTAACACAACTATTACGATTGTTTTTGGTATTTCACGTTAAAAAATATCTGAATAAAACAAACTAGGATCTTAGCGGAAAATTTCGCTTATTCGTAACTGAAATACTTTAAGCAATTTACATGTATTTTGTATTTTGTGTGTATTTTGAAAACACATGTATTTTGTATTTTTTCAATTTAGAAAGTATTTAGTATTTTGTGTTTGAATGTGTTTGAATCTATGTATCTTGTATTTTGTGTCGAAAATATATTTTCGATATATTTTACCCGACTCTGGCGACCGGATACTCGATTGTAGCGCTATACGGGAAGGAACCCTTTTTTACCCTTCTCTGTTATCTTTGGTTATCTTGCTGAAAAGAACCATTCTTTTCCTACCTTTTCCTACTGTTTATTTGAGCGGTAGGTAAAGGCTGTTCCTTTTGAAAAGCGATCGTCGTCACAGGACTTAGGAACAGCTTTAAAAATACACTCATGATGTTAAACGCTCGAAAAAATTAGTGATGATTCTTCATCCAATGCTCTATGGGTAAAGCTGCATTCCTCGTGCAAGTTTCGGAAAATATTCACCAGCACAACAAAGAGAGTTACCTGTTAAGATATCGGAAAATTTCGTATGTTTAGCACTTTTTCCCGGATGTTTCGTAATTCTTGTAAATCCATTGTTTGTAACAGCTCGCAGTACAACTTTTAAAGAGATATTCTAAATTTTTTCGAGTCTCCATTAAATTCTTTAAAGAATTTAATTAAACACAATTAAATTCTTTAAAAAGCTGTTCAAAAGTTGCAAGATTTCCTAAGCATTAATCAACGATCCTAAAGGAGAAACTAACTTTCCACTACAAAAAGAATCAAATTTCGCTTCGTCGGATTGAATTTTGATCTTTTGATTTAAGCGAATGTTTTCAGCTGTCGATTTCTAATGTGATACCTTTGAACAACACGCCTCATATCCAAGACTCACCAAATAAAGCTGTTTCCGCATGTTGAATATAAAAGAAATACTTTTGTTCCCAAGTTTCAAGCAGCAATATAAGTAAATTAAATTTCCAATAAGCAAAATGTGTAACTATTTTTTTTTACTATATTTAAATAAAGGAAATAATATTCTCAATTTTTCTCAAAAAAATGTTACGCCTCGCGAATATTCTCATTAACTACAAGAACACTGTTAAACAATATTCTTGACTACACTGAAAAAAAAAAAAAATGTTATGTCGAATCAACAAAAAATTTTTTAATCAACATTTGTCTGCTTGAAATAGCGCCAACAAAATTTTTGTTAAATTAACAAAACAATTTTGTTAAAATAATTTGGTTATTTCAACAAAATATTTAGTCAATTTAACCAAACAATTTGGTTGAAATAAACAAATGTTTTGTTAATCAAACGAAACTGTGTTTAAATGGCTTTTTTTTTAATCAACCACATTATTTATTTGAATTAACAAAAATTTGTCTGTTTACTGTTATGTTCATGGCTCATTTAACATAATGATTTTGTTGATTTTACTATGTTATTTTCTTAACCCATCCAAGCGCTGGTTGAAAGTTTCAAAGGTAAGACTAATTAATTAATTTATTCATCAAAATTTACATTTTTATTTTAGTGTTATACATCTATAATTTTAAATAAAAAAATTCAAGCCACTTTCTTTTTTGTTGTTTTTGTTTATAAGACAATCAGAATCGCTCTTTGTTCATGTTTTAAAAAATGTATGTATCTTTAATACTAAAATAACTTCGAGCGAAAAATGTTCGTCCTCCAGCCCATCTTTGAAACACCATTTTCAACAGAGTGCTTTTTGTTGTCAATAATAATGATAATAGCACTGGCCTCATTCATAAACCCATCACGGACAAGAAATATTTAATCCCTCACTATACGAAACGAGTGAGCTTTAATAAATCGCAGGCAACCGCATGAAAAATTTCGTTGAAGAATTGATAGATGCCACGGGCTTTTTCTGAGGATTCATCGGCCCATTTAGCGAAATTAAAGTGAGATATCACTGCTCGTGATTGATCAGGAGAAATGAATACAATCGAGTGAACTGTAACTTGCAAAGACATCCTGATCAGTAGTCATGACATCATTAACATTTGACATAATTTAACGTAGGTGACACGTGCCTTTGGAAAACTGTTCTCAGAATTTCCAGGACAACCTTCCCTTCACCCCACCCCACCCCAATGAGGCCCCCCAATTTCTTGAGTTACTTGGAAGAGCAATTACTGATTTGTAATAAGTTCCCGTCATGTTGATTAGGTGACTATTTTTTCCCCCATGACATCGAGGAGACACGGGCGCTGATAAGCTGTCGATAAAATTCCAACCCTTGGAGGAACGGTGTCGCCGCAAAAAAAAAAAGATTAAACAAGCATGTATAGCGGTGAATACGAGTGGTAAATACGTCCAGAGAGAAGGTAGATGATAAATCATCACCGTTCAATACAAATGCACCTTAAAGTAAAATAGGTAATTAAGGTAAGGATCAAGGCCATTACGAAATTTTTTTAAACATCTGCGTAAGTGTCGTTTTCTTTAGGAGAAAAAAGAAGAAGACATTGATGAACCTACATTTTCAATCGACGCAAAATGGCGAAAATGTCAGCGTTTAGTTTTGATGATCTTTGAGAGAAAAAAAAAATCTGGAGTGTCTCCACTCGACTTTCCGAACACTTACGATTAAGATCATTACCAAGCATTTAAATAAATTTTAATCGATGAATAATTCAAACATATATACCAAATTGAAGCTCAATCGAATGCACCGTTTAAACGCTGGCGCACTTTCAAGAATTTCTCCCCATAGGCCATAATGTAAAAGAAATATTTTTCGTAGCCCTGCAGAAAAACTGTAAGTCCTATACTCATCAAAATCAATACAGGTCTTACAACGGTGGTTTATAACCTATATACCAATTTGAGCTCAATGGAATGCCCCGTTTAGGAGCTATCGTGTTCACTCTCTCTCTCTCTCTCTCTCTCTCTCTCACACACACACACACACACATACACACATACATCTCGTAAAAATAGCATAAATGAATTCAGAAGACCTCAAAACGTGTCAATACACCAACATCTCGAATTTTTTCATGATTACAATACTTTCCTTACATGGTACATGTTCGGAAAGTAAAAATATGTTTAAGCCTGAAATTTGTGTTTGAAGACCATTAGGTTATAGATAACTGTCAAATAACACACACACACACACACACACCATAATCGTACAAACTTTATTTAATTTAAAATAATACGAAGTTTGTTTAAAAATCCATTAATTTTAAAGCATTCTTCCAAAATCTGAAAGAAAAACATAATTTTTACTTTTAAGCTATGTTATGTTCTAGTGCTCCTCTCTTCCAAAATTTTCTGTCATTAGTTGTAAGATTACCAATTTTCCCTGAACTATTGTTAGTTGAGGGAATCTGTCGCTAAATTTAGCGAATTTCATTGTAAATGCAGTACATAATTTTTAAATAATTTGCGACTTGCGCGAAACCCTAGTCGCGTTTTCAACTGAATTTTGCTTACATACCCATAATTTACTACGGGTGAGAGGGGGGAGGGCATTGAACCCTCCCCCCAAGAACATTCAAGAAACTTCAGATATCAGTCAGCTATTTGAAAGTATTTTCTATAAAAGAAACATTTTGCCCCCCCCCCTCCCCTACCCATTGTTCAAGCCAGTTTACGCCGATGTTTGCTGTATCCCTGTTTGATTTTTAGTCGTGTTTAGAAAAGACTTCTTCACTTTCATCAGGCAACTGCATCAAATGCTTGGACTTAAACAATCAGCGGCCAAGGGGAAGCTTTTTTCGCAGCTCACATCCGTGATCCTTTCCCGGCAGTGTGCGTCCCAGACCCCGCCGAAAATTAATTTCCGTTCATTGTCTTTTTACGTCGAAGGCGCCCGACGCTATTTGGAACGTACGCGAACGCACCTGCGGCTGTGAGAAAAGCCAGGCTGGCGTTTTTCAGAGAAAATCGGTGAGTTGCGGGGGCGGATGGTTTTCGAAACGAGATGAGAGACATCCCAGCGACGAGGAATTTGTTATTTATTTTATTTATTTATTTTTTTTCCCCGAGCGCTTCCCACCTTTATTTCCTGTCCGAGCTTCCTTCATCACCTGTTTTGCCGATCGAAAGGTTCTGTAGCAGAAAGTAAAAGTAATCCGTTTATTGAAAGTTTTGACATGGTGTTTATTTTTCAATTGTTTCTACCTTGTTACTAATGCCCTCTGGCAACCGCACAGCGCGGCCAGATCCTCATTATAGGAAAGCGAAAGGCGAAGGGAAGCGGCTTCCATTTTAAGGAGCCCCAGTGTGAGGAAATTCCAGATGAGAGGCCTAGCACTTGGATTAGAACCCCCTCAGAGGTATTGTTTGAATATGGAGAACATTAGAGCCACGATAGATTTTACGTGCTCCCTTTAGCGCACATGGTCCACAGGAATTGGAGATTTTCACCCTCCCAATCACTGACCTAGCCGGTTCTGCCTCACTTTCGAGAACGGAGTTAAAAAGATAGTGAAACATCCCAACTTGAAAACCGCCACAAGTTAGAGACCTCCCTTAGTTGGACATTTTCCCAACTGGCTCGTAACCGACTCGTCCCGACTGGCTCCTAACATTTATATGCATCTCTATAAGTTGGATACCTCCGTAAATTGGACACTTTTTGTGATAATGACAAGAGTCAAACTTTCTGAGGTTCCACTGTAATTTATATGAATGGTGAAAGATACCTCTCATGAAAAATATACTACTAGAGCTCCACCTCCAATTTTTTGCGAAAGTTTATCATTAAGAAAATTTTTTTTTAGTTCCTCTGGTCATAATAACCCTACCTGACCCCTATATATTCAATTATGGTTAAAATGATGCAACAAAAATGTTTACTTCGGTTATAATGTTCGTTTTATGACAGAGCAGAAACAAAGGTTTTTCGCTTCTTGACTTTTACTTTACATACTTCTTTATAGACATGTTATCAATCTTAGAAGAAAAAAAAAAGTTATTTATTCATATATTCATATTCAAAAGTTATTTATTCATTCAGCCCGTTCTTCGCGCAGTAGGAGAAACGAATTTTCCTAAAATAACTACAAAAAAAAAAACCCAGAAAATCTGACACATCTTCAGATTTTAAATACGCACTAAAGTGCTATAGATTAAAAGCGTATCATAATCCATGTCTCGTCCTTATTTTCTTCCCTTATTCCATATTAAGTCGGAAAGTGTATCATTATTCATGATTGTGCCGTATTTTTCTTCCTTATTCCATAAAACTCATCTTTGAAAATCTATCTTAAACTTTCTTACTAAAACTGTTTTACAATTTCCGTCAAGCATATTCCAACTGTACTTCACCGTTTTGAATACTATTTGGAATGTGCGTCGTAGTCCATGAGTGTGCCGTGTTTGACTTTCTGGGGTTGGTTTTTACTTAAACGCCCCGACTCCCGCCAGGGTGACGATAACTAAGCATATGCAGTTACCACGACGATTTATTGTATTTATGTGGCAACCTTAATTTAGAATTAAAATGGCGATTTAGAACAACATGTAAGTACAGCATTCCGTTACATTTTTAGTCTTTTTGTGTTGCCAATCAAAGTAGTTTAAATGATTAAGCGTCTTCAAATTCCTTAACTGATGCATTTATCGCTAATTTGTTCACTTTAGTTTTCCTCTAGTTCTTTTGCGAGCGTTAAAACTTGTGCATAACTCCTAAAAAACCATGACTGCAAAGCTCACCAAAGAGCGGCAATTTTTTAGGTTGGCGACAGTGGGGGCGTTAAAATAGGAATCAACCTGTTCCATAAAACGCATCTTTGGAATCAAAATCTGTATCAAAATAGCCGACTAAAAGTATTTTACAATCTTAATTAGGCAAATTCTAAGCATACTTTTCAAATTTGGTTCGATTTTGAAGTTATTTATTTATTTATTTATTTATCTTTTAGCAGCAAACTTGGCGATCAGTTATCAAAAACTGCAAACCTTGTGCGAGTTTCAAGATTTTAATCTACACTTCCCCATCCCATCACCTCAGCGTTATCTGACAAATCGATTTCAAAGATCTTCGCCGTGACAGTCCATGTCTACAAAACCTGTCTATACAAATCATGTGTACAAACTTGTCGGTAAAGTCCCGTAGACAAAGATCTGGGACTGAACGAAATAGCACCCAGTGCTTTAAAAAAAAAAAAAAAATTAGAATTCAGGTAGTCCCTTTTGTTGAAATTATCCGGTATACATTAACGTAACGTTGACGTACATAAAGCACCGTAGGATTATAGTTTAGTTAACTGTAAGACGACCGTTGAAAAGTGATGAATAGACCACTTTTAATTTCACGAAATATTTATTAACGTGGTATACTGAGCTTTAATTCATATTAACCTAACAAATCTACTAATACTACCTATTACTTATACTATCCATTGCTTATATTAATATTATCTATCTTCGTTTCGCCCTCTTTAATGCCCAATTTAAAGAAGCAGCTTAGATACTTGAAACCAATGGTGCTTTTTCTACTCTTTGATGATTTTTGCAGTTTATGCATTAGCATAAACGATAAACATTTTTTATAATGGTTGCAATGAAAACACCTCTCCATATATATTGTTACGAATTTTCGGGGAAACCCGCTTTTCTGGGGTTTAAAATAGTTCAAAATTCGTATTCTACGCGTCAAATAGTTAAATATTGCTTTTTGTTGTATCAAAATCGGTCAACATGAACAGGGATACGGAGGTTTTGGTGCCCCCTTTGATTTGTATGCAGTTTCTAGAAATCTCGAGAAATATTGGTCCTAGGCCTTCGGTAACTTCACATTTGGGGACTTATTTTTGATGCCAAGTTTGGCGGTGTTTCGCCAAAATTTGCCAAGCATGGCGACATTTTGGTCATTTGCTGCGATTTTCCTAATGGGGCTTGTAAAGTTATTGTTTTTTCTGCATTAAAATTGCATAATAGCCTAATATTTCTATGACGTAATCAAAATTCCAGCTTTATGTGGAATCTTCGAGAAAAAGACTCTTCTGGAAGTTCCTTGTAGCTTCTGCCTCTCCTATATATAGAACCGGACGGCCCCGATCCAGTGAGTGTTCATTGAGCTCCCGTCGAGTGAGTTTGCTGTGTTGCGCTTATTTGTATTGACGCTATAGAAACGGTGTTTCCGCTTGCTTTTCGGAGCTGTTTTTTAAGTGCTGTGTGTAAATTCTTCATTGCTGTGTCTTAAAGGATTGTGTACGATATCCCTTGCATATTTCCACTGAATTTTGCCTGTGGAAATGTTTTCCCTACAAGCAACAATTCCCAGTTTCTGCTCGGCCAACCACCAGCATTCATCGCAACTCATCGCTCACCGAAATTCGGTACTCGGCCCAGACACGGAATCCCATCAAAAAACGATGATTGTTATGTGTGCGGCAGACACTGATCGGTCCGGTACCCATAAAACGATGATCAGAACGATATCCGGCCTGAGTTATCGGGCCATATGCCTAAATTTGATCAAAATACGCTGAACTGAAAAGAAATTTCGGCCCGCATAACGGCCGAGCGGCATTGAGTCGATGAAAATTGGCGCATGCGCTCTGTTCATGCAACAGTCGAGCAATGGCAACATCCGAGTATCTACCGGCAGACGCCATGTTTGTTTTCATAAGAATAGGAGACGAAAAAAACTGAAGAACTTTTTTGGTGGTGATTAGTCTATATTGGTACGTATAACTATCATTTGTAACAAATTTTTGACATTTTTAATATAGTATTGTCTAATATAAGTAAAGTATAAGTTCAAATCTCTGAAATTATTTTTTCTCTCTTGATACTGTTCCATAACACTAATGGAATAACACTATTTTTTATTAGTATCTATTTCCTATCTTTACACGGCGTACAGTGTGTAATTTACACTAGTTCATACAGTTAATCGCTTTTTAGTTTTAAAATATATGGGTAAATTCTTCATTGAATCTAATAAAAAAATCAAACTTCCGACCAAAACAAGCCTATTTGGTACTTATGTATTTTACAGTCAGTCAGCCAGAAAGAGCGATTTCGTGTGCGTGTGGAATACGTCAGATTCATTGTTACAATGTAGTGCATTGCAATCCTTTGGCGAAAAACTTGTTGCCGTGAATTATCGACGGTAAAATAAGTACCGATTATTTGCATCCGTTGACCATAAAAAAAAAAAAGCCAAACGATGCGATTACTCGCCAAGATAGTTTCCAAAGGCATAAAGCGCAGATTTTTAGGGTTATGGAAATGAGAAGCTGTACAGCATTGATTTGATATTCAAACGACTGTTTTGTTTCGCTTTATAAACTTCGAAACCCGCGTTGATGAATTTAGATTAGCTTAGAAATAGTATACGTAAGTACAGTGATTTTTTTTTTCTTTTTTAAAGTAGACCACTGTTTTTTTGTCTTTTTTTTTTTTTTTTGAAGCAGAACACTGGTTAATGATGATTTCAGAACCTGTGGATACTATAAACCAGACTAATACAGGGTGTCCCAAAAAGGTGGTAACGGGCTTTAATTCGTAATCTATTAGAGATAAGTGGACAGCGTAAATTGAGAAAAGTGTTCAAAATGAGGTCGGAAGTAAGACTCCGTTAAAAAAATTCCTCTTGTTAATTTTCAAAAAGTTACACTTTCTACATTTTTATATGACCCTCGTACAAAAGCATTCCCATACACTAATGAGGTGATGTACAAAATTTGGGAATTATATTTTTTTTAATTACATTTTAAGATAACCCCTCATACAAGGATGATCGCCCACCCTTAGCGTTGCCATCACAACGCAAACAAACAAACTGACATGAAATAAGACTTCGGAGGGTTCAAAAGTTGAAAAAAGAAGGGATATGTAAAAATCCGTCTTTGGGGTCATTTTCTGCATCCTGCAGTCTGAATCATGGTAAATTCTGCAAACGCAGAACATGAAAATTGTTATTGTTGCT
The DNA here is from genome assembly GCA_038373885.1 of Cheiracanthium punctorium. Taxonomy (NCBI): domain Eukaryota; kingdom Metazoa; phylum Arthropoda; class Arachnida; order Araneae; family Cheiracanthiidae; genus Cheiracanthium; species Cheiracanthium punctorium. The sequence goes on from JAWZYV010014164.1 coordinate 49,847, forward strand.
TCGAAACCCTCTGGCCAACTGCAGAGCGGGATCAGATCCTTTATATAAAACGAAAATGGCCTTAATTGGGCAGCTTTCTTTTTGCTGATCACCAGTGAGGGGAATACCGACTTATCCCTCGTATCCCTCCTAAATTTTGAACCAATTTCTGATGACAGCTGGATGACATAAGAGCTGAATTGGTACCCCAAAGAGAGATATGGATTGAACATCGAAAACATTGAAGTCATAACACATTTTTTGTGCATTAATTCCCTACGGCCAAGTAGGTGCTGCTTCCCTTTCGGAGTTCCAATGGGAACTGAGCTTAACCAACTGTTCTACTGCCGGACACATGAAAAATTTCTTTCACCTAATGTTTTGCTGTCTTTGTGAGTGCATTGGGAAAATTTTTCGAGATACCGATGTGTTGGGGAAAACGCAGGGGTCTATTCAGAAAGAAACGTTTTCTAGGGAGTTGAAGTAATATAAAGGTTGGAAATCCCTGATATAGAAATTACGTAAAAAAACATATGAAGCAGACTTACTCTGCATTTCCTATTCTTTGTGTAAATTAAGTTCTAAAATTTTTCTCTTTTTTTTCCTAGAAGCTGCTCATAAAATAAGATGTTTGAATATGCTGCTGCAAAACTCAAAGAAAATACTTCTTTTGTAAATTATGTGTATGATATATTTTGTGTAGAATAATTTCAATAAAAATTTTTGGAATTTACTTTATTTTAAAAATTATTATAGCGATCTTATGTCTGATGGTCTATGCTTTTTTAAAAAAAACCTCTTTTTCAAAACTTTAAGCCAGTTCCATAGGTTCCAGTGGTTAATAATCTTTTTTAAATTGTAAGCTAATTCAAGAAACTTCGGAAAGTCGATTTCCTATCACAAAAAAAAAGTCCTAATGTAAACTGCACAATTTTCTTGTATGGCTGTTAAACTTTCGCATTCTTGATGCACTCTATTTAAATATATTGGAAACTGAAATGCGATACTTCAGTATCTCGTTAAGCGTAAGATATATCACCAGGATGAGATTTCAGCATCGAAAACTTATTCCTGGCTGAAAAATTGGCATTTTTCTTTTGTTCGTCAGCTTGGCGACAAACGGCGAGATTTTAAGCATGACCCAAATAGTGACCCTAGCCAGTAGATTGTAATCAAAAATGAAGTGCAGAACCAAATGTTACGACAGTCTTAAATACAAAATTTCAATATTCTATGGCTAACAGTTTTTACTTTTATTCGAGATACGTACTTTTAGTGCCAAAATTTGTAATATTGCCCCTAAATTTACCAAGCTTGGGGACAGTTGGCAATATTTTGGGCATGAGCTAAACAGAGATAGTTCAGGGATTTTTAATGTGAAAGGCATGTCCATAGACTTTATTGCACCGAAAGTCTTTCATATAACTCTGTAAATAAACCATTCATTTGAAATTTCTTCGGCTATTCCTCTTTGAGTTAATCGAATTACACAAGAATGTATGTAAATAAATACATGCATACGAGCAGACGTCCCTCAAATTTAATCAAACTAGATCGAAAATGCAGCATGCCTACGTACAGACATTACCAAAATACCAGTTAAAGCGAGTTCTGGGATTAACCCTTTGAGGCGTAACCCTTTCCCAATGCTGAAAAAAGGGCAGCCGTTGCCATCGCTCGACTTAACTACCAGCAAGATGGCGGACGATCGAAACGTTCATCGCGTGCGACAGATCTAGAGACCCTTTTTTGACGCAGCTGGCTGTGCGCGCGCACAGCCAGCGCGCGTTTCGATCGTCCACCATCTTGCTGGTAGTTAAGTCGAGCGATGGCAACGGCTGCCCTTTTTCAGCATTGGGCAATCTATCCAGCTGTTTTCGCATTCTTCCATTTTTCAGCAGATGTCAGTGCTGTTAAAAATAATCCTGACGATTTTTTTACGGGAAATGACGTGCTAAAAGGTATAAGATTCTCGTGGAGCTATGTCCCCCGCAACTATTTTTATAGAAATCAAATCTATTCTTCGTGACTGGCAACAGTCAAAACGTCAGAGTTTGATGTTCCCAGAGCCGGATCACTGAGCGTTAAAGGGTTAAGGCCAATTATCTACACGGGGAATGTAGATGGGGTGCCCTCCGTTGGGGGTCTTTCTAAGGTGTCCTAACCAGTATTTACGCTAAATTTCAGTGGAAAACACGGAAAACTCCGACCTGGTTTTGAACCATACACCTTCCGTCTTCTAGTTCAGAGCGCTATGCGCTCGGACTAGTTAAAACAAATCGAACATGTAACATTCGTATATAACGTCATACGTAGATGGAGTATACGACTGTAGTACGTTAACGTATAGTATAGTTACGTATATAGTACGACTATATACGTAAATAGATGGAGTATACGACCACCTACATGCATGCATATGCGCCGCGTAGTAAAAGTGTATTTCTTCTATACTGTATTGCTTCTGCACTGCATTATCATATAAGAAAAATGCGATTACAAATACATTTCAAAGATAAAAGAAATCTGTAAAACACTTGTGAATGTTATCATTCGAATTGCATCGTAGGGACGGAAAGGGTTAAATGCATGTAAGCATCACATAAGAACTTATCGAAAAGTGATGCTCACCCTGGTGTTTGGCCAGCCTGATGCATAAAGTGAACGGGCTGGTTCCCTATATCCGTGTTCAAACCGATGAAAACTCAACTTCGGACGTCTCCACGTCCGAGGGGACATGAACTGCGTGTATCCGAGCACTTTCAAAGTGAACGGCCCGATTCCTTCTCATCGGCTCAAGGCTACGTGGCCGGTGAAGGCCCGAACAAAATTGCTAGTAGGGTTACTTTGTATGAGAATTACAGCATTTGTAAGAGCTTCGGCACTGAGTGGACTATTATAAATGAGCTACTGGCCGTTAGTGCCTGTGAATTTTGTACAGCTGATAGTTCGACTACGTTCTAGAAGCAATAAAGTTGTGTTCCATCCTGACAAGTGGACTATTTACTAGAACTTTCTACACCAACTGGACTTTAGAACGACGAACCCAGGAAACAAGCAGAGTATTCTGCAGCAATATCTAGGCATAATTCTTGTCAGGTTGGCGAATTTAGCACCGCAAAATATTTCATCTTGCCGAAGTGGAAAAAAAAATTCAAGCTCTAGCAATCTAAATATTTAAATCGTCCATGGTTCAGTCTCGTGAAAAACTTCAAACTGTGTAATCTCGAAGAGCTACTTAGAATCGCTCAAATTGCGAATAGGATTTTAAATTGTGTATCAGAGTTTACTATTTCACGCAATTTTTTTAATTTATGACGTCACCTTCTGACATAGGCGCACCCACGGGGGGGGGGCTATGGGGGCTCAAGAACCCCTAAAGGTGGAAAGTTTGAAGTGAAAAACTTTTAAAAAATGAAAATTGTCACTAATGGATTATTACTATTATTATTATTTATTGTCTTCAAATTATTTCTAAAGTATTTTACCTAAAAAGATGTCAGTTTTTAAATAAATACTTACAGACAGTTTATGAAACACTGTTAAAGTCAGTTACAATATCACTGAAAAGATCAGATAATTATTTATGACTCTATAATGAGTTTTTGCTTGTGGGCTTGTGTTGTATGGGCAAATCAAGTGGTACAGAATATTTTGACGTTATAAGAGGATTGTAACTATTATCGATCTCACTATAACCGAGTTCAGCAGTATTTTCAGCTCAGCCCCTCCTAAACTAAAATCTTGGGTGCGCCACTGCCTTCTGACCAGGGTTAGTTGAGTCTGGTTATTTCTCACAGTAATTTTCAAACGAAGTAATATTGAAACTTACGGTGTTGAAAAACTCACTTGCAACAGAGCTTTTTAAAGTTAATTTTGAAATGTTAGGGTTATACATAGCTAATCAGTATTTCAAACATTTTTCGGAGCTATTTATGTAAAGACGTAATTTTTGTGCAAGAACTTGTTAAGTTGTGAGAATTCAGCAAAAAGAGGTATTAATGACTAATAATGACGAAATATGACTAATAATGACGAAATGACATTTATGACATTTAATGACATTTTATCTCTCAACATCCTTTATTGAAAAATGTGTCCCAAAAATGCGACATAAAAGTATGCGACATAATTGTGCATGCATTTAAATACTATTAGTTCACAACAGCTTTAATCTATTGTTACAATATTTCGTAAGCTGTAGAATATGCTTCACATGTATTTTTTACATGTATTTAAATACTATTAGTTCACAACAGCTTTAGTTCTATTGTTACCATATTTCGTAAGCTGTAGAATATGCATCACATGTACTTTTCTATACACTAATAAAAATTTCAACATAGGGTTACCAGGCGAAATACGCGAAAGGTGAGCGATAAAATGACATAGTCAATTAATATTGTTTTAATATGGCAACAATGAAACTAAAAAATTAGGGGGGTTCAGGGGGGATCTCCCCGTGACGAGGCTCGAACAGTCGAGATTTAATTTAATATATATATACCGCCAAAAGTCGTCAAAATTTGGCGACATTTAGCGCGATTTTTGGGAATACATACGACGGACGTCCTCAAGCCGATAACGAATACTATGTTTTATGTTAATTAGTATTTCCCTCCTTGAGGCACCTTTTGAATTTCCCACGATTTTAAAAATTGCATGTTTCCTTTCGTTTTTATGGTTTCTGAAAAGTCATAGTGCTCAAAAATCGCCAAGGGTAGCTCATGCATTAAACAAAATACTTTTGTCCTATTTTTATAATAGTAAATTTTTAAGTAGATTTCTGATTCATTTTTAAACTCATGACGTCAAAATTGCGTCATTCTCAGTTGCGATATCTAACATGAATGAAGGAAAGAAGGAAAATAAAGCTCATGTTATTTTACTTTTCTGTAGCATCTGATAATTTACAAGTTTATTATTTCGCTCGAGGTGTAGTATTTTGTCAAAGCTTGAAAACATAATTCGGATTTCAAATACATTTTTAAACTCATGACATAAAATGACGTTGATTTCATTTATGATATGTTATACCACTTTCTTTACAGTTATGTCTATCTCCAACTTATGTCTATCTTCATCTCTAAATAGTATATCACATGATCACCATTTTACTCAATATTAAAATTCTAATGCATTTTTTAACTCGTGACATCAAACTCATCAAAGTGACGTCATTTCTTTAAAATACAGTTATGTCTACCTTATACAGTGTAACAGCAGGGCCGGCTTTACCATTAGGCGAACCTAGGCGACCGCCTAGGGCCGCCCATTAAAGGGGGCCGCCGATCAAATAATTTTCAATAAAAATCTAAATGCATGTTTTTTTTTGTTTCGTTTTTTTACCGTTCCCAGTTTTTGCCTAGGGCCGCTAATGACTGATTCTTGAAAGAAACTTCTTTAACGATCTCGAAATAATTTGCATTCTTCACAATTTTTCTAATCGGGGTTTCTTTTGTCGGTTTTTGATGCAGAAGATTTAACAAATAATAGTGATCAGCACTTGAAAGACAAATGTATGAATGCAGAAACACTGCTTACAAATAAAAACACAGAAAAAGATATTGATGAAATGAACCTTTTTACGGAGCTCAGTACTTTTAGAAACATCGCAGCAGATAATATGTCTCCTGCAAGTACTTTAAAATATTTACTTGAAACAGGATTGGATGAAGTTTTACCGAATTTATGCATCATACTGAGAATTTTATTAACAATGCCTATGAATGTTGCATCTGCTGAACGCAGGTTTTCAAAACTAAAGCTCATTAAAACTTACTTAAGATCAACTATGTCTCAAGAAAGGTTAGTTGGATTGTCTCTAATATCAATTGAAAATGACATTGCGCGTTCACTCAATTACACGGAGTTAATTGATGAATTTGCAAATAAAAAGGCCCGAAAAATCCCGTTATAAAATATGCCACTAAACAATCTTCTGAAGAAGATTTAATGCATTATTTGGTTTTTGATTCTTCAGCTGAGTAAATATAAAAGCCAATAGTTCAAATTATTTCTGGGAATGAGTCTTCACCAACCAGCAGAACATTCTTCCATTGACTGATATTACACTAATCCATTACACTAGCACGATTGACTGATATCAACCCTAAAAACAAACTAGCAAATAATCTTTTTTGCCAATTCACGATCAACTGTAAATTAGCTATTTTTAGGAATGTATACTTCTTTTTTACTATTAAAATTTAATAATTTCTATTCATATTTTTTAAATTATGTTTTGTTTGCATTATTTTAATGTGTCCTAAAGGAATCAAGAACTGGTTTATTAAACTAAAGCTTAACAATCGTATTTTATATTGGTCCTAACCAAGATAAATTAAACAAATAAGAAAAAAAAAAAAAATTATTGTATAAATCAGAGGTTTCCAAACTGTGTGTGAATATTTTTTCACAATGAGTGAACCTATTATACATGTATCAATGCATTTATGTATATGTACGTATGTGTGTATGGAGGCATTAATGTTTGAAAATGTGTACAGGGCCGCCTATCTTGATTTTGACCAGGGCCGCCTACTTTCACTTTGCCTAGGGCCGCCAAATTTCTAAGGCCTGTGTAACAGTGTTTCTTACAGTTATGTCTATCGCCAGCATATAGATGGTATATCACATGATCACTATTTCAGACTTTCGTAAACTGGAAAAACTTTCTGAAGGAGAAAATTATCAAAAAATCGAAAACAATCGTGAAACGATTGAGTTTTCATAATTTTAAAGTTGACTACGGACTATTCTATTTGCCATTTTACATATATGTGCAAAAGTACCAGCCGATCGGTCAAACGGTGTGGAAGAAATTCCCAGGCAAATAAATAAACAAACAAACTTTCTCATTTATATAATAGATTTTTTACGAATGCAAATTTGAATTTATTTCCATTGTTATACTTGTTTTCCTAATTGAAGGTAGATCTAACTTTTGTAAATTTTTCCTCTTTTGGTAAAGCCTCATCATGGCACAGTGGTTATGTCACTACAAAATGGTAGACGACCGAGTCTGAAGATCACGGGTTCGGGTCCCATCGCGTACCCGATCAGTGGCTGAGCGCGTTTGCGCTCTCAACTGGAAGACGGAAGGTGCCTGGTTCAAAACTAGATCGCTTCCGCCGATCTAACAGTTCAGAGTTTTCCGTGGTTTTCTCCGGAACTTCGCGTAAATATGGGTTAGGATACCTTAGAAAGTCCCCACGTAGGGAAATCTCCCCCCTTCGACCTAGATCCCTTGCGCAGATAATTGGCCGTAACATCACACACTCGGGTCCCATCGCGCGGCTGCCGATCTTAATTGTCTGGAGTTTTGGTAGGTTTTTCTCCAGATGTAACGTGAATACACGTTAGAATCCCTTAGAAAGTCCTTCTACGAAGACACCCTTCATCTCTGGCAGATCGCCCTTGCGTAGCATTGCCATAATCAAACAAACCTCTTTTGGAAAAAAAAAATCTGGAGTGACTCCACTCGATTTTCCAAACACTTACGATTAAGATCATTACCAAGCATTTAAATAAATTTTAATCGATGAATAATTCAAACATATATACCAAATTGGAACTCAATCGAATGCACCGTTTAAACGCTTGCGCACTTTCAAGAATTTCTGCCCATATGCCATTATGCCATAATATAAAAGAAATTTTTGTCGTAGCCCTGTAGAAAAACTATAAGTCCTATACACACCAAAATCAATACCGGTATGTTATAAACCAATATGGTGGTTTATAACATATATACCCAATTTGAGCTCAATCGAATCTACCGTTTAAACGCTAGCGCACTTTCAAGAAATTCCCCCCATAGGCCATAATGTAAAAGAAATCTTTGTCCTATCTGAGTCCTATACACACCAAAATCAATACCGGTCTTGCGACGGTGGTTTATGACATATATATCCAATTTGAGCTCAATCGAATGCTCCGTTCAGAAGCTATCGTGTTCACTCACATACACACAAACACACACACATACACACACACACACACACACACACACACACATACATACATACATACATCTCGTAAAAATAGCATAAATGGATTCAGAAGCCGTCAAAACGTGTAAAAACACCAAAATCTCGAAGTCGAATTTTTTCATGATTACAATACTTTCCTTACATGGTACATGTTCGGAAAGTAATAAAGTATAATCCAGAGATTTTGAAAGAGAAAGTAAATTATACAATTAATTTAAGAGTTGGTCCTTAAAATTTGTGTGGAGTAGATAGTTGCCCCGGCTCGCCCTGCCGATAAAAGGATACCCTACAAATCTGTAAATCGAGCCTTGAATGTTAATCAAGATTCATTCACATCGGAACCCCATCCAGAAAACTTCGAATCGTGAGAGATCGCACCCAACAACCCGACTCGTCCCTCATCAATCAGTTCAGTCACGTAGTCCCCATCCAAAAAAACGCTCGCTTTTAGCGGTCACTGTTATACGTGTAACTGTTCCCTGGGGATAACAATGAGGAAGGCTACCCGCCGCTAAACAGGTGGATGTACCTCAAGACGTAATGCATGTGTATACGTACTTACGAAGACGTCGAGTCGCGTGCCTGGAGAAAGGTAAGTATGATAGTCACAGAAAGTGCTCACCTTGGAGGTTAAAAAAATAAAAAGAATTCGGACATCTGCAAAGAAGCTTTTTGCCACAGGTGCGGGATGATGTTCCGCCAAGTAAGCTTAACCCCTTCCATATAGCAATTTGGACGAAACCACATAGCAGCTATACTTGAGTGACATAAACAAACCTTTTTCGAGGATAGACCATTTCGGCACAAGGCCGTAGCCAAGGGCAGACGGGGCAGCCGCCCCAGATCCTTCAATAAAAAGTTCCCCTAAATCAAGAAATAACACTATGTATGTGTGGATACATTTCCTTACATCAGTATGAAAAGGGCCTCCGAGAGAGACGTTTGCCCCGGGCCTCACATTGGCTTTTAGTCGGGCTCTGGCCAAGGGGGGGGGGGAGTTTTGAGGGTTCAAACCCTCCCGCCCTCCCCCTCGAAACTTTCAGAAACATATATTACTACCGTAGAACCTCCCAAGTTGGACACCCCCATAACTTGGACACCTCCCTAAGTTTGACACTTTTACGGTTAACTGAACGTGTCCATAATGTAGAAATATATCTCTTAAGTTGGAGACTTTTAGAGGGAACTGCAGGTGTCCAAATTACGGAGGTTTCACTGCATTTGCAGGAGGGTATTAAAAAAACTGGCACATTGAAACACCAAAGTCGAAATAACAGCCTCTGACGATCGATATACAGTAGAACCCTTCTAATTCGTCACCTTTGGGAGTGGGGGTATGTTCGGAACTCAAAAAAGGGTGGATTATCCGAAAATACAGAAAAATACAGATTTACAGTAAAATAAACAAACTCTGAGCTCAAAATATGACTGTATGCTCTCTACAGTAAAAACATTGCAATAAACCGCACAAAATCTGTTATTATTATTTTAAAAAGTGCAAAACTGTAATTTTTTATTGTAAATATGTATGTAATGTGGATGATGAGTCACCAACGAGTCGGGACTATGTTCGGTTGAAGCACGGTCGGATCAACCGGAATTACGGACCAGCCGAGGGCGGATAAGAGGACTTATACGTTTAGAAAGCTGTTTCACTTGAAAAATAAACAATGCTTTAAAAAAATCCCAACCTATCCTGTATTCAACTGTTAACTTTTAACTGAATCTCACCTACAGTTAAAAACTCACAAGTTTTTTTTTTTTTCAGTGTTGCAAATTAATTGCCATTCTGTAAAAGTGCATAGAACGGTTTGTAAAGAATCGGTAATAATTCCTTTTTTTTAATCTCCTAGCGTCACTGATTCGTTTTTAAAACTGTTCACAAAAGTCCTGTAATGCAATACGTGTTATTGTTTTTAAATGGAAACGGTCTTTATAACTGCCTTATTCCCGGAGATAGACAATGAGAGGAATCAGCACCCCGCTGAAAAGCAGGTGGATATCACGCACAAGAAGCAAGCATACGTTACGAGGAGTCGCGTGGTGATTTTTGCAGAAAGGTGCGGCGCGTGTATGGTCAGTAAGTACTTACTTACCTTGGGAGGAAAGCTCGGACATCTGCGACAGAAGCTCTCCAGACAGGTGGCGTGATATTCCAACGAGTGGACTTAATCCCTACTTCGGCAGGCGGCGCAACCAGGGTTTTAGTTTTGAAGGGGGGACTACAAATGGTGTTAAAATCCTTTAGTGCGCGGTTTTGCCCATATGAAAAACCGTATTCGCATAAATATTGATATTTCTAGAGGGTTAAAATCGGTTATAGTGACCTCGTTTGTAACTGACTATTCGCTTATAACATCAAAAATATTCATTCAAAAATGTTCTTAAAAAAATCATTCTCTACCTCTCGACCACAGAGCACTAGCCCATTATTAACGTAAATCGGTTATAGCGTCAGAAATTGTTCTCTGGTATCTGTATTGACGTTATAACCGAGAAGAACTGTATATCATCTAAGTATTTGTTTAATAATCAATTTTTTTTAAAATAAGCACAATTTTTTTAAACAAAATTTTTTAATTCATTAATTAAGAGACAATTATCGATTTTTTAATAAATTTTCATATTGATTTCTTCACCTTTAACTCTTTGACGCTCGATGGTTGCGCTGTAAAACCACCTTATTTCAGCACTTTCACTGCTAGTTACAAAAAAAAAATAGGGTTAAATAGACCCAACGCTGAAAAAGTGAAGTCGTTGCCATAGATCCATTTAACTACCAACAACATGGCGGTCGATCGAATCTCTCTTCTGGCTCTACAGAGTGCGGCCGAGCAGCCAGCTGTGTCAGAAAACTTCTTCAGTTCTGTGACAGTCTATTAGGGATGGATGCGAGACGAAGCAGAGATTTTCAACGTTACGATACAGGGATTTTGCGAGACGTGACAAAGCTTTTAGGCTGTTTTGCGAGACGCCTATTTTTGCCTTGAGTCCATCCCTACAGTCTGTTCAGCTGGTCTTCTATAATTATGGGAGAGGAAGATAGGGTTAGAGGAGGGTTAAAGAGGAGGAGAGGGTTTCAAAAGCTACAACTTCCTTCGTAGTACGCTTATGGATTGAAATTAGTGAACCTTATTCGAATTTGTAGTGAGTAAAGACCAGGGCCACGATATAGTGATATCTGCCAGTCTAAACGAAGTAGGGAACTCCCATCCTCTATATGGTTATGCTGATCACTGATTCACTGACATTCTAACAATTCCGGGTAACCACTCCAACATAAAACTTTTACCACCGCTACTCCAAAAATATTAAAAAGTTAAGCACAAAAAGCGTAATAAAATCTACATCATTTATATGATCCGTTTGATTTGTTTAAAAATTATGTATAAAAATATAGAAAACAATTTGCGCTACTTTAAAAAAGCTAAAACGCACCCGTTCCCTAATTTTAAGCAATTTTTAGCTATTTTCAGCTGTTTTATTTTCGAGAGTATAAAAGTGAATCATTTGCGTGACAAAATGAGCAGTCAAAATTGACATGACGTACTATTGAAGTCACGGTTATCAGGCTTTGAAGGGAAAGTTGCGGTTCAATTCGTTTAAAATAATTTTAAATAATAGTTTAGTAAATTCGTTTAATATATTTTATTTTTTAATTTATCTTATTATTATTTTTTTTTTTCGCTTAAAGGATATCGTCTGCATGAAGCATTCAGGGCGGTCCTAGAGCTGGACAAACCGGACCCCTGTCCGGTGCGGCAAATTTAAGGCCCGGCACTTTGGCTCGAATTTGAAAAATACATTTTTTATTTACAATACAATTGTTTGAAAATATTTCGAAGAATATCATTCTATATAGCTTTACTAGCTGATGTACCCGTCGTCGAAGTTTTAGTATGTTTTACAGATTTTCAGAAAGCGCAAATTTTCGTTTGCATTGCAGGAGTACAAATAATGGAATTAGCATATTAGCAATAGCACAGAAAGCAAAGTTATAACTCCCCTGTATTGTTAAAAGATTACAGGTTAGAGAGTAACAAATAAATAAGTCAACCTGTTGGATAAAGAAAATATTTTATTTTTCAAAATTAATGTTTTCTTTCAGTGGATGAGCTTTCAAGAGATCATTTAAAACTGACGAAGAAGATGCTAATAATGACTATTAAACTGAAAAGATACAGGTAATATCTAAAAAATATTTTTCAATAACAGGCAAGTTGCCTACATTTAACTGTGCGACGTTTGATTTCTGACGTTTACCTTTTTATTGTGCTTTAACTTTTTACTCATCATTTTATCATAAATAAAGGATAATCTTATATTAGGTGGAATTTTGATTAAATATGAGCTATGAGCAGTTACTGCGCATTTTTAGTGAGGGTACATAGCCATTGCTGTCAAATGTGGTTATTCGACGGGTATCTCCTTTACACAATCTAAATTTTTTATTAAGGTTTTTTTCTTCCATTTTCAGTCAGATTTATTTATTTCGAAAAATTCATGAGGCCGTTTTTTCTTTTTTGTTGTAATCACTGTTCACCTCCAAATTCGAGTTAATGGTGGCCATATTAGTTTAAGAGAAAAGTCGGCTTTTCAATTTCACCGGAATCCCGGTGAAATTGGTACTTGGCTTTTTAAAGATATTTGCTGTTGAACCTAAATTACGGTGAAACATGTATGGCATAGCTTGTAACTCTTTGATTTCACCAGTTATTCGGTGAAAAGTCGAACTTATATTAACAGTGTAAAAAAAATTCTATTCAATTTTTTAAAAATAATTGGGCACTTCTTTCACTCCTTACCTTTCACCCCTTATATTCTATTCTTTTAAGCCGTTTTTGATAGATGCGAAAAGAAGCATTTACGCGATTTATACAAAATCTTAAAAGTCTTTGAATTATTTAAAACAATTTTGACATCAATAGTTTAAATTAACTTGCCATCCAGACCTTCCAGCCAAATACAATTCCAGAATTCTAGATTGCACTCCTGATGCCAGAAATATTGAACAAATGACATTAAAAGGTATATAGGTACTGACAAATCTCATTACAATGAAGCTACCGTTAAAACTGATGAAAGAACTTTAGGTTTTATTCGTCAGATGTAGATTATGGATTATATTAAACTCTCTCAAGCATTTCAAGTTAGAGATACACCATTGATCCTGGGGCGAACAAGAAACCCAAAAACGTAGCTCGCATACACCAACTAAAGTGCTCTTTTCTGCTTTGATTTCCACAAAGTCAACCCTATCATAATTTCATGAAGAGAAATTATAATAAAGCCTTTTCTTCAATTAGAGTTACCTTTGTTGAGCAACTAACGATCTCCATTAGTTCACAGCGGTATACCGCTGAACAAGACAGCGAAAGTTGGTTGTAGTAGTATCTAGTGCCCCCGTGTAATGGGTATCGTGTCCGCATCGCTTACTCATTCTTCTTTTTTATTTTTTTTCCCCATTTAGTTCCTCCACCACCGAGCGAATATACCGGTCTGTGTGGTCCAAATACTCGTTATTCCCGAGAGCTTAATAAATAAATCTCGTTCCAGGGTGAGCATCGAGGAGAGCCGTCTTGCTACTGGTCTTGGAACTAAAATTGAGCAACTGCATCTCTGTGGGATCTTGGAATATCCGTGATTCTTAAAAAACAAAAAAGAATAAGAAAAGAGAAAAAAATGTAATGAAAAATAAGAGATAATTGTTCCATATGACGGTATCCTCTCTGAACAACTTTTGGAAAGTAGGTATAAATTTACAGAGATTATTTGGTATTCAGATGTTATCAAAGGGTATGTCAGGTAAGTTTTTCTTACCTGACATACCTTTTGATACATCTGAAATAAAACTTTTATCATGGAATAAGTTGATCTTTAAAATTTTTGAGCTTACATGCACAGCTTTTTTCAAGAATGCTGTGAAAACAATAAACGCTTTGGAATTTTTCGAGTTATTCTTTTTAATGAATTAACTTAAGGATGTTATTTTTTCATTTTTACTTTCCGAACATGTACCATGTAAGGAAAGTATTGTAATCGTGAAAAAATTCGACTTCGAGATTTTGGTGTATTTACACGCTTTGAGATCTTCTGAATTCATTTATGCTATTTTTACGAGATGTGTGTTTGTGTGTATATATGTGAGTGAACACGATAGCTCCTAAACGGAGCATTCGATTGAGCTCAAATTCGGTTTATATGTTATAAACAACCGTCGCAAGACCGGTGTTGATTTTGGTGTGTACAGGACTTATAGTTTTTCTACAGGGATACGACAAGGATTTCTTTTACATTAGGGCTATGGGAGGAAATTCTTGAAAGTGCGCTAGCGTTTAAGCGGTACATTCGATTGAGTTCAAATTAGGTATAGATGTTATAAACCACCATCGTAAGACCGGTATTGATTTTCATGTGTATAGGACTTATAGTTTTTCTACAGGGCTACGACAAAGATTTCTTCTACATTATGGCCTATGGGGAGAAATTCTTGAAGGTGCGCTAGCTTTTAAACGGTACATTCGATTTAGCTCAAATTGGGTATATATGTTATAAATGACCATCGTAAGACCGGTATTGATTTTGATGTGTATAGGACTTACAGTTTTTCTATAGGGCTACGACAAAGATTTTTTTTACATAATGGCATATGGGGAGAAGTTATTGAAAGTGCCTTCAATGCTAATTCAATGTTATAAATGTGAAAGTGCGCTAGCCTTTAAACGGCGCATTCGATTGAGCTTCAGTTTGGTATATATGTTTGAATTATTCATTGATTAAAATTTATTTAAATGCCTGGTAATGATCTTAATCGTAAGTGTTCGGAAAGTCGAGTGGAGTCTCCCCAGATTTTTAAAATATTTATTTAGGGTGAAGCAGATTTTACCGCTGGTTTTTTTTTTTTTTTTTTTTTTTTTAGATTTCTTTTTTTACTAGATTGTTTTATGACACGACTTTTTTTAAATACACTTTTAAGTGCATATCACACTTTCTCGTTACGTTCAATCTGCAATTCACGCAACCATTTCGTTCAACTTGTTCGACTGTTTTACTCAACGGGTTTTACTGGAAAAGGGAGTGAGTGAATTTATGATGTCATGGCAGCCTCTCCATTTGCTTGCCTCCCAGGCAGCAAAAGTGTTCGGTAAAAAGTTGGTCGACTGTCTATTTCATCGGCTCGTACTCGGGGATTTTTGTTCGACGCCCATTTAACGTCCCCTGAAGCTATACCGCCGACGTGTCATTCCGCAGCTCCCTGACCTCGGGAGAAAACTCAACCAACTTCCTCCATATACTCCTCGGTCTCAGATATTTTTGATCCGTTGAACTGAGGTCGGGATCGGACTTCGAAAAGACTATTCAGAGATGGAATTTCGCGCGCCCCCATCTCTTCTATCTTCCATTCAATAAGAAGCCCCCTTTTCATTCTGCCTGGCAGTATTTTTTTCGGGGACGTTTAGTTAGCTTCGTTTGACACAATGCAGTGTTGCGGGACAAAATGTTGGGTGGTATATTCAAAAGTTTAACGGCTTACACAAGATAACATACCAACAAGAAACACACTTAATTTAAAAAGGTTAGTAATTTATTTCTGTGTTTGTTTACTTAAAACAAATGTACTTTTTTTACTTGTTGAAATCTCTGCTGAACAGAAAATAAAAATGCATGCATAATAATTGGATCTGAAGTCGAAGTAAGCAATTTATGATTTGCAGCGACTTTGCATCCTTTTTTACAAGAATAAAACATCGAATATTTTAAAAAATTAAAAAAATACTGAAAATATTTTTTCCATTACATATTTTCCAAAACCTATTTCTTTTTATAACATTGAAATTAAACGTGAGCATTGCAAATGAACTAGTTTCATTTCTTCATTCTTTAACTAACATTTTGAGCATTTTAAAAGTACTTATATAACTCTGTATGGTTAGCACAAATACTTCCCCACGTGCTTCTTTGTATTGCATTTAATATAGGTCTCATTATAAATTTAATTATGTAAAAGCTGAATTTCCTTGAAATAAACTGAGACATTTTGAATTTATCCAAGAAGAATTTTCTTTTGTAAATACACAAAATATCACAAAATGTATTTTAATTTATGTGACACTATAATTATGTAATTGAATAAATGCATAACGATTTACTTATTTTCAGCACAAGTTTCAACGTTTTAACACAGAAATAATTTACTCATCTGATTTCTAAAATATTATTAGACTAGATTCATGACTAAATATTAGATATTTATTTCTTATTTAATAGGAAAATATTTTAAGAGAGATAGATATGTCTTAAATTCTATGAAAATGAAAGGGCGAATAAATATTACATTAGTTAAATTGTGAAATTTAGCATAATACATTAGGTGTTGATGGGTGTTAAAAGTTACTGTATTGTGAAAATATAACTATAAATTAACATCTTTATTTGAAGTTTTAGAAGTTAATTATCCGAATTAAGAATCACTTTCTTCATCAATTTGAAGTGGAAAATATATATGGTATGGCTCATTAAAAACGTCCCTAAAGCAATAGATACAATCTCAACTGTATCAGGATAAGAGAGCAAATTGTCGGGGAATCCTCGGGAAATCGCCCGGAGATGCTCAGAATCCCTCCGGAGTAGACAGTAGAGATGAGTTCGGGCTCATTTTTTGAAGCCCGAGCCCGAAGACTTTTAATCCGAGCCCGCCCGAGCCCGAGCAATATTATTAAAGTTGGAGCCCGAGCCCGCCCGAGCCCGAAATGTCAACTAAAGACAAATAAAATGAACTACTTCATTAATAGGATACAATAAATTTTGAAGCTTCACACACCTTCTAGTCCCCCGTGCCGCTATTTTTTGAAATAAGTACGTCTATTTATCCCATGAATCACTTTTTAAAATTCGTTTCAAGGAGTACGTTCAACAAAGGAGAAATTTTTCACGAGCCCGAGCCCGCCCGAGCCCGAACGCAATCGTGAATTACAGAGCCCGAGCCCGAGTCGGGCCCGGGCTCGGGCTCGGGCTTTCGGGCTCGGGCTGAGCCCGTCTCATCTCTAGTAGACAGTCCAGGGACCGTCACCCGACCTGACATCCCCAACCTTCAACGGAAGTCCTGCGCTGAGGTGGAACGGGTGAAATTGGGGTCGCGTGAAGACAGTTGGCCGAGATGAGGCCGGGGATTTCTTGCTGCTTGGGCTGTGATTGGTCTGTTGAAAAAGTTGAGCTATTCGGACGAAATGCCCAATTTTTTCCGGACCGGCTGGGAAAAGTTGCGGATGTCGAATATACACATCGCACAAAGCTGTTCACCCAACTGTTGTGGAAAACAGGCGAACGAAAGTATTGTCTGAATTGAAGATCGAGGAGATATGATAAGTGCTAGGTGGGGGTCAGCCCCCCCCCTTTTCCCTCTAGGATCTTTTTGGTTACGGCCTGGATCATTGGGAGTGACTCAAGAATCAATTTCAACTTTGAATCATACAATAAAACCTGTATTTTCGGAGGGGGAGGGGAGGAGACGGCGCAAGCAAAGTTCTACGCCTAATAATCAGTTTACTTGTATATTTCCGTTCCAAAATCCCATTATTTTTTTCAAACTAGTCAGTTACGAAAAATGTATAATATCTTCTAAATCCGCATCCATCCTAACAAGCCAATAATACATTCGAGAAGTTGGGGGAAAGTCAATTTTTACCTGACCCCCTTTTTCTGCATTATTTTATGCTCAGTGAGCTTTCATCCTCCCCCCCCACCACACCAAGAAAAAAAAAAAAAAAAAAAAAGAAAAAGAGAGAAAGACTAAGGTAGAAAGAAAGAACGAAACCTTCGCTCCTGTTTCTGTCAACTGTTCAGAGGACTCCCTGAATGTGGAAACCCATGGAGTAAATTAATTTAGTGGATGCTCGCTAACACACAACCGCTTTTACTCCCAGACCTCTTAACTGGCAGGTCGACAAATTAAGGATCAACGGGGAATCTTAGGGATGATCTTCCCTGGGTATGCGATTGTTTTAACCTTCACCCTAACGAGGTTGAGTTGACTTGCGGATATAATCGAATGCATTTTCGATTTTTTTTTTTTTTTTTACTACCTTAGAATAAGAAACTAAATAGTATACTTAAAAAAAAAAAAAAAAAAAAAAAAAAAAACGTCCTTTTTTTTTTTTTAACCTTGCCAAATTACTCCAAGAAATGAAGTACTTTAAACGTTCGTTAAACTTTATTCAAATGTACTTTAGAAATAAATGTATAGTAATTATCGTTTAAAAAATCGCTTAACTACTACTTTCAGCACCTCTTCAGCTACTTCTTGTATGCGTAGTGTGTTTCACGATTCTTCGAACTAAAAAATCTGATGTGTTCACCACGTGATTTCCTTGTACGTCCATTACATCATAAATATTTTAGGTGCACTTCATCTATTTTGTTTGAAAGAGATAAAATACTGCAATAATACTAAGGTTTAGCAATTTCTAGTTAAATATTTGAGATATCTCCAAGGTGGATTCAGTTTGAAAGATTTTTTTTTGGCACTTAATTTGGCGATATTTCGCAGAAAGCCGACAAGCTTGAGATAGTTTGCGAGATTTCGGGGATAGCCAAAGTAGTAATTGACCACAGACATTCAATGAGTTGAATGTATCTATACACTTTAATGTATTTATTATCGTCTTTTGGTTGTCCTCATAAATAAATTACCCAGTCGATTGCATTGAAAAATAGTTACACAAGATATAATATTGTATTAAATATTGTATGTTATTCGGGATGGAAGCGAGAACATGCGAGACGAAAAATAGCCCAGGTCTCGTATCGTCTCGCACTTTAACATCGAAATATCGTGCATATCGATAATATGCGAGATCGCGAGACCATTCTCGCTCGCATATTGTCTGACGCCCAAAATGCCTTTATTTTGACTTTCTTATATGAAATAAATAATGTACAGTCATGTCACGTTTATCGCGGTTTCGCATATTCTCTTCGTATTTGCTTCCAATCGTTGCAAAGATGCAAATGTGGTAGTTCTCCTTCTGTATCCATCGTTGTTTCCTAGCTTAGGTCTTTGAATGCTCCAGCTGCAGGGGTAACTTCCTTAATAAATGTGTTTTACCTACACTCGACACAATACCCGTGGAAAAAATTTCAATAACTCACTTAAATATTTGCAAGAAAAATTACAAGCTAATTTTCAAAATGCATTTTCTAATATAAGGATAATAATTTAAAATGCCCATTTGAAAGTTAATTCTAAAATTCCTGTTTCCTTTGGAGTACCGACTTGTAAGCAATGTCGTATATACTTGAGGTACTAATTATAACCAACCTGTCTGTTTTAGCGCGAGACCGCGAGACTGGTTTCGCTAGAGAGTTGACCCAAAGTACCGTCTCGCAGTCTCGCCTCGCACCCTTGGTATCGTCTCTCGATCTCGTCTCGCAATTAGAGGTATCGTCTCGTACTTAGAGGTATCGTCTTGCCTCGCAAAATTGCGAGACAGCGAGTCCTCGTCTCGCGGTCTCGCGTCTATCCCTATATGTTACGATACAACATAAGTACAAAGTCTCAACATTCTACGGTAAACGGTTTTAGAGTTATACGAAATACATAATCATTTTTAGTGCCAAATTTGGCGATATTTCGGGAAAATTTGCCAAGGTTAATGATTGTTGGCGAGATTTTGGGCATGGACCAAACAATGACTGACTACAGATGTTATATATTGAAGATGTCCCTAGACATTAATGTAGTGAAATTCTTTTGGGTGGTCCTGTAAATAAACTTTCCAGTAGATTGGAACCAAAAATCGAGATGCACAACTTCGATTCCCGGCATAGGTCTCCAAGGGACGTCGCACAGTGGAAAAACGGCAAATCTAGGTGGACATTAATGATAACTTCTATGGAAATAGTCAAAATCACTTGAAATTTCGTGAGTGTCTTTTTGAGAGCCTTTACGGTAGTTGGATTAGTTGCGGCACTGATCGGATATGACGCAGTTGCTGTTGCGACCAGTCGCAATGACAGCCTGACCACCTTGCGACTGCGTCGTACATTCACCGAAAAATAGCGTCTTTGATATATCGTTTGTGGGATTTTTCGATACGCTGAGTGGAATAAAACTACTTTCAAAGCTCTGTTAGCAATCTTTAACCCTTCAAGCGGCTGTGACGTAAATTCCGTTCGCTTAATTCCAGTTTTCCCTGCAAAGCATCTACAATTTATTTTATTAAAAACACACAAATATCATAAAATATATTTTAATTTTAAGAATTTTAGCAATATTAATTGCTTATTTTTTTCTAATTGCGAATCTTCCATCAAAATGTCTTTCATTTTTATCATTTTAAAGCTGCATGAAAATTGGACCGTGAAAACAACTTAACATTATTTGCCCATTCCCAAGACGTTCACGCTGACCCCCCCCCAAGACGTGTACGCTGACGCCCAAACGCTGTGCCCGGCACAGCCAGCTGTCGTCAAAAAAGGGTCTCTAGATCAGTGGCACGCGATGAACGTTTCGATCGCCCGCCATCTTGCTGGTAGTTAAGTCGAGCGATGGCAACGGCTGACCTTTTTTCAGCATTGGTAAAGGGTTGCGCTTCAAAGGGTTAACGCAGAACGTTTTTTCAACATACACGACGGAAACTGCTGAAATATATGTGCCCCGTATAACTGGCAATCAATTTCAGCAAGTGTACATAAGCTATTAATCCACGCCCATAAAAACATTGATTCGTGTTCGATAGCAGCTGGTATGATGTCTGAAGAGGCTCTCAAAGCGAGAAATAAGGACTAAATATTCTTAGATAATATTAAGGACTATCAATGGAGATTTGAAAGTAGTTATATTCTATTCAATGTATCGAAAAACACAATTTTTTCTGTGATCATGGGACGCAGACCATTGCGACCGGTCGAAATGACAACTGGTCATATACGATCAGTACCGCAGCATATCCAAGTACCGATGATGATCTTATAACGATGCTCACAAAATTTCCAGTGATTGTGACTATTTCCTTTGAAGTTACGAGCAATGTAAACCTAGATTTGCCATTTTTATCACTGTGCGATGGAACGCGCGTAACGCAACACACTTTCCTGAAAGAATTCAATACCATAGCAGTACGGTTTTGGACGATTGTAATTATACGTTTAACGTATTCAGAAGACGTTACTCTTTAAAGTTGTGGTAACTTGCAAGACGGAGAAACACGGAGGAAAAAAGTAACACCTTTTTAAAGCTCAAGATTTATGATAGTTTAGCGCTTAACTTGTCGTTGATGTACTCCAGAATTTAATTCGTTCCAGAATCTTTTAAGTAATTAAATATGCTGTACTTACTTCTATTAAGTACATTCTGAAAAAAGAAATGAAATACTGTCATTTTCAAAGCCGACAGAACAATATTTCACACGGTCTGAACTTTCGAGAAAACTGAGACTCGCTGTTGCGTTGGAAAGATTGACATGTTTTACCACATGTTAATACATCAAATTCCATTCTAAATGCAGATCTAGTCAACTATCCTTGATAGTAATATGAAGTCCACAAGTCAATCTGTTGACATGAATTTTTTTCTAAATGTCCACCTAAATTGGCCGTTTTTCCGAATGAGCGTCGCCTAGCTTGGGGACTTTTGGGGGAGGCACATGACCGTCGTCGGACCGTTACCTAACTATATGGTAGGATGGTATTGTGCTTGAAATGGATAAATGTCTCTAAAACTGTCATTGGCCGTAATGTGTTGGAAATCTTTTGAGTGTTCCTGTAGAAGAAATATAAGTGATAAATGGAGAGATTTCCGATGGAGAGATGCATTTTGTAACCTTTAACAACATATTTAACTTCTGAGTCGTTTGAAATGACCTAATATCTCTAAAATACGCTTTAATGAATTTCTGCCCATAGAGCGTAATGTATTTAAAATATTTTGGGTGGCCTTGTAAATAAACTATCTAGTCAATTGGAACCAAAAAGGGGGGTGCACAACTAGATGTTACAGCAATCCTAAATCTAAAATTTCGGCATTCTACGACTAATAGTTTTTGAGATACGCGAGTACATACGTACGTACGTACAGACGGCATGGAAAAACTGGTCAAAATGGACTCGCGGTCGGTCAAAATGGATTGTACATGCATTTATATGAACATACGTACATGCGTACGATGAGATGCATCGCAAAAATTCTTAAAAGTAAATTTAAGTAGTCAAAATCGACTTTTTCGTCAAAATCTGGATACCGAAATTTTTCGCGATCACATTACTTCCTTATACTTCTGACAAGGAAGTCATAAAGATCCTTCTAGGGCTCGAAATGGAAGTGGGAAGGCGTTTTAACCAAATGCGACAGTTCGTGACGAGGAGGTCGTGTAGGATCCACAAACACTGCTACGTCACACTCGTGGTATAATGAATTCTCAAATTTTCGCGCCACTTGCTACAGCTTGTGTATCGGTCGAAATATCCCCATTCCTATACTGTTGTAGCAGATTTATACCCAAAAGACCTCAATCCGAAACTGCAGAATAATTCCGTCCGACGCAGCAAGAAAAAAGTCAGAATGTCGCTTGCTGCTGATTTTCTTCAACCTTATATTAAAGATACTTTGCTGGCCTCTGCACAATCCTTTCAGGAAAGCAGATACTTCCATTATATAAATACATTTTGAGAGTTAGAATTGAGGAAGGCTTTATCTATAATCTTATAAATAAAAATGAAATTCTGTTTGTTTGTTTGTTTGTTTGTTTGTTTGTTTGTTTGTTTGTTTGTTTGTTTGTGGATTTGATTCGTATACAAATCCACAAAAATGGACCTATCGGCCTGAAATTTAGCACAGATGTGTAAAATAATATAGAATAAACCACTGTCCACTTTAAAACTTTGAAAGTCCACCCGTTCCCGGAATTTAAGAGATTTTTTATGCTCTTCACGCAAAAATCTTTCCGTAATTGTAACCCCTGTAGTGAAAAATGTGTGAAATAAGGATCGTGGTTGCCATGTGTGGCGATTTTGCCGAATAAAATGTCGTTCGTATACAAATCCACAAAAATAGACCTATCGGCCTGAAATTTAGCACAGATATGTAAAATAATATAGAATAAATTGTAGTCCACTTTAAAACTTTGAAAGTCCACCCGTTCCCGGAATTTAAGAGATTTTTTATGCTCTTCACGCAAAAAGCTTTCCGTAATTGTAACCCCTGTAGTGAAAAAAGTGTAAAATAAGGATCGTGGTTGCCATGTGTGGCGATTTTGTCGAATAAAATGTTTTAAATTCTCAAAGTAAAAATAAAAGAATAATAATGATTTTTTTTTGTTAGTTTATATTCGTAAGGTTATTTTTTTTTTAAATTATAATATCGTGTGCATGGGAAATCAGAGCAGGAATGTAATGCTTTACACGCAAAACAATAAGAATTGAAGATTTCCGAGGCTAATGTGTAAATTTTTTTAGTTTGGCGAAAAAATAAAATGGCTGAAATATGGATTTTGAGTAAGTGAGTTCTAGCGGTTTGCCCAGTTTTCGGCTTGGCGCAATTTATTGAGAGCTTAAGGAAATAGATTTTTGAAAACAAGTGCAAAGGTTTTATTAGAATACAGCGTTAAATTTTAATGATCCGTGAAGAAATAATGCAGTTATTAAGGGATTTCAAGCGATCTAACTTCAGAATTCTCGCCAATTGAGTACATTGATTTAAGTTGGGGGAATTCCGCCAAATTTCAGAAAATTGAAATCTTCTCATTTAGTACATCGGAGTAACGATGAATAAAACACATTATAGTTGATCATTAAAAAAAAATCGGCTGTATTAAGGGATTCCAATTTTAAAATAAATGCGTGCTACTCTTTGGCGGTCGAACCATTTCCCATATTGATTGCTGCTAAGTCAATGCTTCGAATGATTCCCTGAAAAAACTCTTGCAAAATGGCGTATGTTGGCACTTTGGCGAGGCTTAGATTTAAAACTGGATTTTATTTGAGACTGGTATATATAATAACACTGGTTATAGATAAAAATGAATGTTGGTATGTGTTTATGAGGTTGAAAAACTCCAGCACCGTTGCACGATGAAATTTGGTTCACATAAGTCTTTCATCATGGAGAAGGTTTTTATGCTATCCGTTTTCCTTAACTTGCCACTTGGTGCCGCAGCACAACGTTGAATTCTATTCCGTTTAGCCGTTTGCTATGCGAATATCGTCCAACCGATTTCGATGAAATTTGGTACACGCGAATATTAGAACACGGAGAATATTTTTCACTATCCATTTTGCTGTAACTTGCCGCTAAATGGCGCTGCAAAGCATCAACTTCTATACCGTTCGACTGACCAGCATAAAATTTTTTATACTTACACATTTGAGCACGAAGAATATATTCTAACTGCGTTCCTTTTGATGTTACTCACCACTAGATGACACTGCAATGCATTATTATTTTAACTCGCCACTAGATGACGCTGCAGCAGGCCAAATTCTTGACCATTCAAACGGTCGCTATGAAAATCAGTATACATAGCTATTTGAACAATGAGAATATTTTGGCGTTATCCATTTTGCTATAACTCGCCACTTGACGGCGCTGTAGCAAATCATTACTTTATTGAACCACTAGATGGCCCTGCAGTGTATCACTTCTTGACTGTGCAAATAATCGCTATGAAAATAGGTATACATAGATATTTGAACACCGGGAAGAGTTTGGCGCTATCCATTTTCCTATAACTTGCCACTAGATGTCGCGTCAACACATGAACTTCAGGACTGTCCAGCCGACAGTCATGAAAATTCGTATACATCGATATCTGAATGCGAAAAATATTTTCGCCGTATCCGTTTTGCTAAAACTCGCCACTAGATTGTGCTACGCCGCATGGCCTTCTGCACCGTACAAACGATTGCCTTGCAATTCGGTATGCATGATTATTGGACACAATATAACGCGATATCCACTTTGCTATATCTGTTTATTACAATGAATAGTAATCACCACAAATCGTAATATCAAAAAGTCCATTCATTCCCGTGCGAAGAACGGGTACTTCAGCTAGTAATATAATAAAAATGAATGTTTGTAAATCTGTCTGTCTGTATGTGTGCGGTCTCCAGACAAACCTACTGCACGCAAAACTCTGAAAATTTGAATATATAAGCCCATGAGTCCGATAATGTGCACCTGAGAATCAGAATTTTAAAATTTTAATTACTTTTTTAATTATTAATTAAAAACCGTTTTCAGGATGCCATGCTCGGCGAGTTTCGCCAGCATGATACTGTGAAACAAAATCGCATGCATTGGAAAACATGAAATGGCACGGAAATTTAATCAGTTTTGCGTCAATCTATATCAATAAAAATGAATGTCTGAAAATCTGCATGCGTGCGATGTCCAGAAAAAACTACTGGACGCAGAACGCTGAAAATTCGAACATATGAGCCCATTCCTTCGGTAATGTACACCTGAGGCTCAGAATTTTGAAATTTTAATTACTTTTTAAATTATTAATTAAAAACCGATTTTAGATCGTCATGTTTGGCGAACTTTGGCCTCATGAAAAGATTTATGCTTGAAGTGAGTGGTAACCGCAAAAGTAAAAAACCGTTTTTTACGTTGCCATGCTTGGCGAGTTTCGCCCGAATGCTACTATAAAACAAATCGTTTGCATTTGAGAAGCATGAAATGGCACGAAAATTTCATCAGGTTTACGCCAAATCTATCTATCTCTATAATAATAAAAATGAATGTTTGTAAATCTGTCTGTGTGCGGTCTCCAGACAAATCTACTGCACACAGAACTCTGAAAATTTGAATATATAAGCCCATGAATGCCGATAATGTGCACCTGAGAATCAGAATTTTAAAATTTTAATTACTTTTTTTAATTATTAATTAAACACCGTTCTAAAACGGAAATTTTCTTACCCTGTGTTACGAATTTTGGGAGCAACCCGCTGTTCTGGGGTTTAAAACAGTTTAAAATTCGTATTCTACGCGTTAAATAGTTAAATTTTGCTTTTGTTGCATCAATATGGAATGTTCTGGAAATCTCGGGTTCTATGGGTCGTAGGTCTTCGAAAACCTAATTTTTGGGGACTTATTTTTGGCGCCAATTTGGCGGTATTTCACCAAAACTCGCCAAGTTTGACGATTTTTCTGTCATTTGGCGCGTTTTTCCTAATGGGACCTTTTCATGAAATTTTTTATGGTACTTTTTATGGTATTTAATACGTTTAATGACCTAACATTTCCTAATTTTAAGAAATTTAAATCGAAAATTGTGGATTTTACAAGATAATTTGCTTAATTGGATGAAATATTTAATAACTCCAGCAATTTTAATGCAAATTACACGATATTTCTGGGGGAAATATGTGACGGCCACGGCAGTGAGTTGTCTTTAGTGGTGCGTTTGTAAGTACGTACCTGAAACTCTGGAACCATTATCTGCACATTCTTTTATACAATTGCGGCCTAGAGTACTAATCTGGAGTTGCAGTTTACATGTCAGATTTTGTAAATCGCATAATTTAAGGGGTTCACGGGCAACGCCGTGCGGGACTGCTAGTAAAAATTATATTTAAGGTTGTTTCATCATGAAAAGTTGACGGGGGATTAGGTCGCGTAACACTGAGGAGGTGGGAGGGAGTCAAAATGTGACAAAAAAAGTGTTGCGTAATTTACGGAAGCCCCCCTCCAAGTTTTCATTATGGAAAGACAAATGGAAAAAATTAACGTATTTTATACCGGTAGAATATCAGATTTTGTGATTGTGATTGTGTGTGATTACGGCAACGCTAGACTAGGGCGATCTGCCAAGGGGGGGGGGTGCCTTGGTAGAGGACTTTCTAAGGGGTTCTAACGCGTATTCACGTTACATCTGGAGAAAACCTACCAAAACTCCAGACCGTTAGATCGACAGCCGCTCGATGGGACCCGCGAACCCGGGACCTTCACACTTCGGCCATCTACCATTTTCGGTGGCATATAACCACTGTGCCATGGTGAGGCCGTAGAATATCAGATAAGAACAATAACTCTCTTAGAAGTTTTTCTGAGTTCCAGAGTGTTTTTTCGGAAAGCTGCAAGTGCTGGTATCGGATGTAAGAAAACCGGGAAAATTTTCACCAGGTAACCCTGCGCTGGATGTTTTGCAAATCTTTATCATTATTTGTTCACATTTTTGGTGAATTTTGATCGGTTTCATAGACTTTTGACTGAGGCTGGGTGCTTGAATTTTTTTTTAAGGATCAACAATGATAAATTTGTGATTTGCACGAATACGATTCGTGACATATTCGATTATATTGTTACAATACGAAAACAAGAAAGATAAACCATGCCAAACGCATTGATTATAAAACACTTTCCAACACATCAATATTTTTGCGCCAAATTTGGCCATGTATTTTTCTTAAATCTGACGAGATTTCGGAGATAAAATAATTTGTATTATCACTATAAATGCAATTTTATGAGACCCTGTAAAAGAGATTCCAATTTTGTTTCATGTAAATCCGTTATGGGTTCTTACGCATTAACGGATTTTCATCTGTGGGCGAAATTCCACTAACGCAACCCCACTCCCAATCCTACGCAGATAGCCTTTAGCCATTCCTTAACGAGACACAATGCACTAAATTAGTTGATTACAGCGCTAGTATCGAATTTTCAAAATTCCCAAAGAACTCGTCATAGCTTAATATTATCACATTGGATATTTTTCGATTTACCGCCAAATAATGAAAATATCGCCAATCTGGGTTGATTTTTCAAAGCATTTTTTTTTTTCGTACCATATTTGGCAATTTATCTCATAATTCGCCAACGTTGGCGACTTTCCTCTCAACTTTTTTCTCAACTGCCATTGACCATATTGTAATGGAATTATTTTCAATGCTCTTCTAGAAGAACTCTTTAACTATGCAGACATTCTTTTCGGTGGAAAGCTTCTCTTGTAATCCTTAACAACATATATCAATTTTGTTTCATTTCAATTAGCAGAATATCTCTAAAACTAGAAGTCGAAGCCCGTTGTGAAGGAATTGCAACGGGCTCTAGAAAAAAAAAAAAAAAAAAAAAAAAAAAACGTTTGACAAAAACGTGTCTACACTTAATAAACTTAAACTTCGTCCACCTAAAATAAATAATTTCATGTTCAATTTTTATTATGTACTAGCGGCTACCCGCGACTTCGTCCACGTCGGCTTTAGAATTATGTCCCGAGAGAAACGAAGCATGTGTGAATAACAAATATGTTTGCGACTAAAGAAACTGCATTTAAATATTATTTGCTTTTTACTTATTTTAAATGAAGTACTAACTGCTTGCCCGTTCTCCGCACGGTGGGAAACGAATATTTTCCTCACACATATAATTCGAATTAAACCCAGTAATACGGAATCTCAAAACGTGAAAAGAATACTTAAATCGTGACAAAAAGTTGACGTCATGAGTGCAAATCTGAGATGATTGCAACCTGATGACACAAAAACTTCGTCAGTGTCACTGGCGATCAAAAAAGAAGATCTTTACGGTATGCAAATGAAACTTCTCTCTTTCGAAAAATGCCTGATTTCTACATCATATAATTTTGTTTTTTAAGCTTAATTATAGCATTTAATATATACCAGATGAATAAATTACATGATGTTGACAACTATTTTATTTTATCTTGCATTTCCTAAAGCGTGGACAATGCATTAGCGCAGTTATTTTGCAGATGACTTTATTGAATTTCACCTAAATTAACAAAACCTACATGAAATAATAGATGCACCACGTACGTTATAAGCCAAAATTGCACACAGTTTTCGTGAAAATCGTCACATTTCAAATGAAAACATTTGTGACGTAACTTCTGCGATAAAGTTTATCACCCTTACTAAACTCTTAATGCAGTATCACACTTGTTACATAAAACTGACGTTGGTCTCACTGTCAACTCGCCTAAATAAATAACTAATTTCATGTTTTATTTTTAACAATTTACAGTAGACCCCTTCATAACACGGGTCTACAACACGAATTCGTAGAACACGGCGAAAAAATTGTGATCGTTTTCGTGTAACACGTTAAAAGAGACTCGTACAGCACGGTAAATTGAGACATATGTTCTGATATTATGACGCTTTAGCTCCTGTAATTAACATAACTTTTGAATGGCAATACCAAACATCATTGTATTTCTACGGGGTGCAAATAAGTTTTGCCGCGATTATTCCGCGCAATCCGCACTCCAGGTGGAGTATAGCACAGGACCCGTACAACACGGATTCCTATAACACGGAACGTATCTACCGTGTTATAGGGAATCTACTGTAGTTGCATAGTGTCAAATTCAAAAGAAAATTCTAGGTTGCCGTATTTAGTAATATTTCATCTCACCTTGGTGGCAAATATCCGAACTGTATCAAAAGTAAACTTTACAAAATTTTTAATTCTGTATAACCCTCGAAAAAACTTCGGTGTTTACCATCTACGACGGTTTTTCATGACGTGACAACTTATGCTTGCGTGCAGTGGCGTTGCCAAGGAGGGGATAGGGGGTCACAACCCCCCATGAGGAGTTTTTTGCCATACAAAATGTATATTCTTCACTCCCTTATCACACACGCGTATACATACATATATGTGAGCTGCAGTAGTCGTAACACCCCCATGAAAAATTTCTGCCTACGTCACTGCTAGCGCATAATTGATGATTTTTCTTTTCATGTATCAGTGATCAATATACTTCAGGATGAGAATCTCCATTGAAAAAAAAAATTTCTAAAAAATCTGACCCCAGAAAATTCTGATTAACACAGTGGGGTTACCATGGGCCCAACCCAGAAAAAAATTTCGGGGGGGGGGGTGTACAGAAATTAAATTTATAAATTCATAAAAGATGAAAAAAGGCCCAATTTTTCACACAAACGCTTCATTATTATTGTTTTGTTAACAAATTTTAGATTTCGGGGCGGGGGGACCCCCGGTCCCCCGGGTACGGCCTGGGGTTTACACAAATACGCGCCGGACATACGCTCTTGTTTATGTCCGGAGGAGCATGTACATTAGTGCTTGTGTACTGCTCCGGATAATCTGCCAGCAAGGCAGCAAAAATTGACATAAAAATGGCACCCACACGCGACGGAAATAAAATTAAAGGTATATAGAATTACATGAAAACTTCGATTATTTTTAAAGTGCATGCCTCTTACAGTTCTATTTGTTTCACATTTGATGCGTTTTCACTTTTACGAGTCTTAAAAGCTGTAGAAATGAGTGGTTTCACTTAATTGTTAAATTTAATAACTTAAGTGGCAACAATGGATTCCGTTGCTACGGAAACTATAAAAATGGAACATGAAATGAGTTATTTATGTTTACTTTGATAGAACTGCCATATTGGTGTCAATAACGCCACCAGTCGATGCCAAATAGCTCAAATCACAAATTAAACTTGACACTGAAGTCAATATGCAATACTTTGTTTGGCGGAATTTAAAAAAAAATATCTATACATACTGTTGCGGAATTACTCTGCTACTCCTGGGGTTCGTCGTTCTAAAGTCCAGTGGTGTAAAAAGTTCAAGTAAAAAGTCACTTGTCAGGATGGAACACAAACTTTATTTCTTCTAGAACTTCGTAGAACAATCAGCTGCACACAATTCACAAGCACAATCTAGCAGTAACGTGCTTTTAACAATCCGCTTGGATCAGAAGCTCTCACAAATGCTGTATTTCTCACACAAAATAAGTCACTTTTACAGGCTAAAATTCCGTGGAAATATTCAAGGGATATAGTACACTATCCCTTAAGACACAGCAATGAAGAATTTACACACAGCACTTTAAAAACAGCTTCACAAAGCAAGCTAAAACACAGCTTCTATAGCACTATCAGTTCACACAAAACAAGCGTACTCAGAGCTCTTCACACATTGAATGTTCAACTCGCAACTGACTCGCTTCGGGGCGATGCCCGCTTCTATAAATAGCCGACGCAGGAGGTACAAGAGGTTTCCAGAAAAGTCAATTTCTCGAGGGTTCTACATAAAGCGTGAATTTTGATTACGTCATAGAAGAGAAATGTTAGGTTATTATGCGTTTTTAATGCAGGAAAAACAACTTCCAGGCCCCATTGGGAAAATCGCGCCAAATGACCAAAAAGTCGCCAAGCTTGGCGACTTTTGGCGAAATATCGCCAAATTTGGCGCCAAAAATAAGTCCTCAAAAGTGAAGAGATCTAAGCTCTAGGACTAATATTTCTCGAGATTTCTAGAAGCCCATAGAAAAACATATGGGAAAGCGAAACCTCCGTATCTCCGGTTCTAATTGGCCGATTTTGATGCAACAAAAAGCAAAATTTATCTATTTGAAGCGTAGAATACGAATTTTAAACCATTTTAAGCCCCAGAGCAGCGGGTTGCCCCGAAAATTCGTAACATTGCCCCCTTCCCAAGGACTGCACGTCCCGGGCAGTACAATCCCTAGTTAGGAGGTCACACAGGTACCTACACTGTATAACACTTAACAAGATCTTAAGAACATAATTCAAGCAAGTAATCAATAGCACAATAAGCAAATACACATTAATAAATAAATAATCATCATAATAAATAATTACACTGTAATAAGTAATCAATGTAATAACAAATACACATTAATAAAATCCAATATATTACAAATATGTACACTAAACATGGCGTAAGTAGTGAGAGAAAGAGAGTTGAAGAAAGAGGAAGAGAAGAGAAAGACAGGAAAGGAATGAGAGATGAAAGAAAAGAGGAATTACGCCATAGTGACCATAGTCTGAGCTAATTACAACCGCGGTAGATGGCTAGCCGATCGTAATGTACAACTCTTGGCTTCGAGTTTGGTGACTTACGAATCCGTACGATGACGTCATTCAGCCGGTTTAGGACTGTGTAAGGACCGTCCCACGGCGATTGCAGCTTGGGAGACAGGCCTTTCCGTCGAGTAGGATTCCATAGCCAAACTTTGTCACCTGCGTTGAACTCGTGTCCCGTAGCCTTCGTGTCGTAGCGAGTCTTCATCTTTTCCGTGTTCAGGTTGATCCGCTCCCGAGCAAAATGATGTACATCTTCAAACCGTGCCCGAAGGTTTTCCACGTACTCCTCTGGCGATGAAGGCGCATCTGGAGGGCGGCCGAACACTAGATCGGCGGGAAGACGAAGATCTCTGCCGAACAGCATCTGGGAAGGTGTGAAGCCGGTAGTCTCATGGACGGCACTCCTATAGGCCAGCAGGAACAGGGGGAGTTTCTTGTCCCAGTCCTCTTGATTCCTAGATACCAGGAGCGAGAGGTTGTTCAAAATTGTACGATTGAACCTCTCCACCATGCCGTCGGATTGTGGGTGTAAAGGCGTAGTCTGGGTTTTGTCCATTCCGAGAAGTTGGCATAGTCCTTTAAAGACTGCAGAGGTAAAGTTCGTTCCTTGGTCGGAATGAAGTTGCAGAGGGGTTCCATATCTGGAAATCCATTCTTGCACCAGTACCTCTGCTACGGTCGTAGCTTCTTGATCGGGAATAGGAAACGCTTCGGGCCATTTAGAGAAGTAGTCAATGACAACTAGGATGTATTTGTTGCCATCCGAAGTTCGCGGAAGAGGTCCCAGGATGTCGAGTGCAATCCTCTCAAAAGGCGCTCCTACATTATAACGATGTAGTCTTCCACGGCTTCGTTTCTTCGGGCCTTTACGGGCGGCACAGGCGTCACAAGCTTGACACCACTTTTCGACGTCGCCTCGAGCCCTAACCCAGTAGAAGCGCTCGCGAACTTTCTGCAGGGTCTTCATCACGCCAAAATGGCCTCCAGTTAAGCCATTATGCAGCTCTTCTAGAACCTTCGGAATCCTCGAGCGAGGGAGTACTAACTGCCATCGGAGCATCTTGCCGTCGTCCGACTCCCATTTACGATACAGGACTCCATTCCTCAGGCGAAGCGAATCCCATAAAGCCCAGTACTGTTTTGTTGCCGGACTGTAAGATGATATTTCTTGCCAACTGGGCTTAGCGCTGGATTTTTCCATAAATTCCACAATAGGTTTGATGTCGCGGTCTGCTAATTGGTCCGCCCGAACATTTTCGTCACTCCAGGGTTCTTGAGATGGTGTTGATGATGTAACTTGGCGGACAACGGGATGTTTCAGATGGTAATTTTTCTCTGCCCTGGAGCAATAGCGACAGCTGTCTATACAGGGCCTTCTTGACAAAGCATCTGCATTTCCATGAGATGCCCCTTTCCGATGACGTATCTCGATGTCATATTCTTGTAATCGCTGTATCCACCTGGCTATTTGGCCCTCTGGATTCTTGAAATTTAGAAGCCAGGTTAAAGAGGCATGGTCCGTTCGGAGCAGGAACTTTCGGCCGTACAGGTAATGATGGAAGTGCTCCACGGCCTTAATGATAGCAAGGAGTTCCTTTCTCGTAACACAATAGTTACGTTCTGCCTTTGAAAGGCATTTGCTCCAGTAAGCAATGACGTGTTCTTGGCCATCTATCTCCTGGGACAAAACTGCTCCGACACTCTCCTTACTTGCGTCTGTGTCCAGGATAAATGGCTTGTCAGGGTGAGGATACGACAGGATCGGCGAAGATGTTAAAGCCGTCTTCAGTTCGTTGAATGCGTCCTCACATTCCTCAGTCCATAGAAATTTCTGTCCAGTCTCGGTCAATTTGTGAAGAGGTCTTGCAATTTGAGAAAAGCCCTTCACGAATTTTCGATAGTAAGTACACAGACCGAGAAAACTTCTTAAGTCATGGATATTCTCGGGACGACTCCAGTTCTGGACTGCGGACGTCTTTTCGGGATCGGTTCGGACTCCGTGGGCGGATATTATGTGCCCGAGGTAACGTACTTCCCGACGGAACAAGTTGCACTTCGACGGACTTAGTTTCAAGTTTGCCTCTTTTAATTTCTGCAGTACCTTTCGAATGTTCTCGAGATGCTCTTCGAAAGTCCTTCCGACGATGATGATATCGTCCAAATAAACGAGACATGCTTCGTAGGAAAGTCCTCTCAACACTGTCTCCATTAGACGCTCGAATGTAGCCGGTGCGTTGCAGAGTCCAAAAGGCATAACTTTGAACTGCCACAATCCTTGTCCCGTGGTGAACGCAGTCTTTTCACGGTCATCGGGATGGATTTCTACTTGCCAGTAGCCACTCTTGAGATCCAGAGTGGAGAACCATTCGTTTCCCGATAAAGTGTCCAATGTGTCGTCTATCCTGGGAAGAGGGTAGCTGTCTTTCTTGGTAATGTCATTCAGACGTCTATAGTCAACGCAGAACCGGGTGGAACCATCTTTCTTTCGGACCAAAACAATCGGCGAGGCCCACGGACTAGTCGATGGCTCGATGACGTCATCACGCTGCATCTCCTCTAAAAGTCTGCTCACCTCTTCTTGCTTAGCAAACGGCAGCCGCCTAGGATGTTGCTTGATGGGAGAATGGCTGCTTGTGTCTATTCTATGTTGCGTTAACCTCGTACGGCCAAAGTCACCGGAAGTACGAGAGAAGAGGTCTTCAAATTCAGCTATTACTTTCTCTGCAGCGCTTCTCTGTTCTGCCGTTAACTCCACGTCTTGTAATAATTCCTTCGTCAGGCACTCGGAAGATTTAGCTGTCGTTTGGTTGATGTTCTTATTAATGCAGGTAACAGGAGTGCATGTCGCCAACACTTCATTTTTCTTTATCACCTTCGACTTGTCCGTCACATTTACTACTCTAACTGGAATTTCTGTTCTCGACAAGTCCACAAGTGTTGCTCCCACAAGTACTCCTCTGATGGAATCACTATTGCTTGGGTGTTCGATTAATCCAAAACGGAATTTATTGCTTTCTTTTACTGTTCCAGAAATTATTGAATCAGTTCTGGGAGGTAGAGTGATATCAGTCTGGGCTATTATTTGCTGAACAGGCAAAACAGTTTCATTTCTAATATCGAACGCAGCTATTTCTTCTGAGTCTGAACGAAGCTCATTATTCTTAAAGTCCAAGTTAAATTTGTGCGATTTTAAAAAGTCGAGTCCGAGAATAAAAGAGTCTGTAATATTGGCGACATATACCACATGGTCGTATCTGGCATTCCCAAACGTGATTTCTACTTGCGCTTTTCCGCCCACTTCGATCTTGTCACCTGTCACAGTCTGGAGGGTCAGCGAGGGCGGAGTCCAGATAATCTTCAAATTTAATTTCTTGGCCAGATCCGTCCTTATGATGGTTACGTTCGCTCCAGTATCAATCACCATGTGGCATGGGGAACCATTAACATATCCCAGTACGAAGAGTCCATTACTGCCACCATTCACTGATGAAATCTGCAAGACTTTTAGGTGGGGCTTTTGACTATATGGCAACCTCCGCCCCGCGAGATGGCCACCTCCTAGTTTCCCTCTTTCATGTTCTTAGATTTCTCTTGCTGGTCATAAGACTTTCGACCACAATGCTTTTGTACATGCCCTTCGACGCCACACTTCCAGCATTTCACTTTCTTTCGGCCATCTCTCGTTCTATCGGATCTTAATTTTCGCTCTATGAGATCTTCAATTCTCTTCAACCTGTTCTCGACGCTCTCTGTGTCTTTGTCAGCTCCCTCTTGGACCGTGACCGCTCTAACAGCATGCCGATCTTTTCTCACGGCCCGCTGGGCTGCCTCTAGCTTCATTGCGAACACCAGAGCAGACTTCAAATCCTGATAATCCTCCAACATGAGTGCCTTTTGGGTTTCTGGATCACGGATGGCTTCAATAAAATGACGCACCGCCATTTCTTCTCGGACATTATCAAGTCCATGTAGGTGTGGTCCATGTAGGCTAGATGACACAGCCTATCTATGTCCGAAGCAACATCTTGAAGGGTCTCGCCAGATCTCTGCATCCTTGACTTAAGTTGGATTCTACTATATTCTTTCTGGCACTTCTCTCCGAAGTTCATCTCCAAGGCACTTGCGAGGGCGTCAAAATCTCCTATCTTCGTCGCTCCAATAGTTTGCAATACGTTAATTGCATCTCCGATAAGGGAAGCTGCCAGTTGGTCCGCTTTCTCGGACTCGCTCCAACCATTGGCTTTGGCTACGATCAAGAATTGGGTCTTATAAGCTTCCCAGGGAGTCTTTCCATCATAGGTCGTTAATTTCACTGTTGGGCGGTGTGACGACAACTTGATGTTTTCAGGTAATTTTCCCATCTTCACTAGAGAGTCCAGTTTTTCCTCAATTTTATTCTCAAATTCTTCACGCATTCTGCAAATATCCTGCTGTAATTCCTTAACATTCCCTTCAATTCTTTGTTCATATTTCGTCTGAGTTTCTTCTAAGAGAGAAACTCTTTTCTCCATTTCTTCTTGGCCCTGCTTAATTTCTTCTAAATTTTCTTGGGTTTTCTCTATCTTCTGCTCCAACTTTTCTTGATTTTTCTCTATTTTCTGCAACCCAGTTTTCATCTCTTCTTGTCCGGCTTCAATTTTCTTTTCTAAATCCGCCTTCATCTTTTCTTGTCCGGCTTTCATTCGTCTTGTCCGGCTGTCATCTGTCTTGTGCGGCTTTCATCTCGTCTTGTCCGGCTTTCATCTGTTCTTGTGCGGCTTTCATCTCGTCTTGTCCGGCTTTCATCTGTTCTTGTGCGGCTTTCATCTCGTCTTGTCCGGCTTTCATCTCGTCTTGTCCGGCTTTCATTTCTTGCATCATATTCATGAGCTTTTGAAGTTGTTCTTCCATTTTTTGTCTAGTCAAAACCATAAACTGGAAAATTAAAGTCCTTCTTTAGAACCCCGATTCTGACACCAAATGTTGCGGAATTACTCTGCTACTCCTGGGGTTCGTCGTTCTAAAGTCCAGTGGTGTAAAAAGTTCAAGTAAAAAGTCACTTGTCAGGATGGAACACAAACTTTATTTCTTCTAGAACTTCGTAGAACAATCAGCTGCACACAATTCACAAGCACAATCTAGCAGTAACGTGCTTTTAACAATCCGCTTGGA
>JAWZYV010014165.1:0-86829 GCA_038373885.1 Cheiracanthium punctorium
CATGTCATTTTTCTTACTCTTATTTTTTGTTTTAATAGGAGTGAAAAATATGGTGTTAGAGAAAAACAGTTCTGTGAAAATGGAAAGGGTAATATTTTTGGTGCAGTCTAATTTGAATTCAACATTTTTCATTTAAAAAAATCACTGAATGGATCTCTAAATCTAAATTATATAACTCGTTATTAGTGGAAACATAGTGTAAACTAGTGTGCCTCAATACTTAGAGAGTGTCTAGATTTCACCCCATTGAAAAAGCATTGCATTTTGAAATGGTCTTTATAAAATGCTTCTTCTGTCAAATGAATAATTGTATGAATTTTCTGTTTTCAATTCTTCATTTTAAAATGCCTAACCATTTGGGGTGAATAAATTTCAAAGAAGAGATTTTCCTAAGTAATTTGTAAATAACAAACTTTTGTGTTAGTTTCATTTGCGAATGCTTTGTTTCTCCCTTAAAATACACTTTTCTTCACTTGTTTTGATATGAACACATAATAATTGGTGTTCCAACTATGTGAAACTTAAAAAAATTATATATAACAGAAATTATATCATCAAACATTCTAATCTGTTTTTGTTTTTTTTTTAAATTGTACAATAAAATGAATGTACTATATGATCCGTTATATAATGTCTTGAGTTTTCTCATTTCTCATTTAATTCATTACTTCTTAAATAAAGCTATATGACACACGTTTATTTCTTAAGAGGCCTCTCTACTCACGGAAAAAATCACAAACGGTGGCTTCCTCTGAGATGCTCTGGAAATTGGGAAAGAGGGGGGATAGCAATCTGTGACAGTTTTATTACTCTCTTCACCACGCCTCTAGTCTTCATCTTACAGAAGACCCCCAGGAGTGAGGGGGCACACACAACAACCCCTGTTCCCTCCTAGTTGTTTGAAAATAAGCTATTCATTATCACTTCCGTTTGAGAACTTCGACTGTACGGGATTTTTTCCTTTTTTTTCCTTTTACTATAAAAATGAGCAGTTTAAATGTTCTAAATATCACTTTGTTTGAAATGATTTTAAAATACTGAATATACACAAACACGACTCCGTAAAAATGTATATTTATGGAGGGATGTTTAATATATACTGTAGTATCAAAATATAATGTATATTATATTTTGATATAGCAAAGTATTCTTTCTTATATATAATTTTTTATATAGCAAAGTATTCTTTCAAATTATATTTATTCATGAAAACAATAATAATAATAATAAAATATTCAA
Source organism: Cheiracanthium punctorium (assembly GCA_038373885.1). NCBI lineage: Eukaryota > Metazoa > Arthropoda > Arachnida > Araneae > Cheiracanthiidae > Cheiracanthium > Cheiracanthium punctorium. The sequence goes on from JAWZYV010014165.1 coordinate 1,240, forward strand.
AGTAACAATATTATGATTTGTGTGTGCATACATTAAAATGCTGAATAAAATTTCCATTAGAAGTCAAATTAATTAACATAAAAATATTACACATTATCTGCAATTCTGTTAGACAAAAAAGAGCGTTTTTTTCCATTTTTAATACACATTCGTGTTTTTATTTCAGAAATTGAAATGTGAAAATACAAGATTTTTAATAGCTCTTTTATTCAACAAAATAATATAAAGGTCATTACAAGAGACAATTAGATAATTTACGATATCAATTATACCTCCATCCTCTCTCCTTCGAAAAAAATAAATAAATAAATAAGAGAGGGGGGGAGGGGGTGGGGAGAACGCACCGCCCCCCGCCCCCAAGAAAAAGAAATTAATGTAAAAGATCCTATTTTACTTCCATAAAATATATGTATTTGTCAATTTTCTAACTAACCGCCCCCACAGACAAACTAATCGCCCCCCCCCCCCAGACAAACTTGTATTAATCCGCCACTGACAAAACGATCTATCCGTGGTTGCTATTTCATAAAAACAGTGGTCTAAAGAGATAAGTAATAAACGGTATAGGCTCATTTTAGATTACGCTTTTGGCAGTAAAATTATAATTATGAAAAATAACAAACTCAATTTTAGAATCAAATACTTTCAAAAAGAAATAATTATTAATTTTAAAAATCTGATAAACACTACAAATTATACATAATTTTATCACAAATTAAGATAATGAAAAGAAATTGCGCCCAAAAATTTCTATACTGATTACAAAATTAACGCTCAAATATTTCCTTCTGAAAGGAAATATAGAGACAACTAATTCACAGCATGACTTATTTTTAATACTGTTGCGCTTTCATCAGTCTTTGCCCCCCCCCCCCTGTTCTCGATATTTACTTCGTCTAGAGAGACAAGTAGTAAATTGTGCCTCTGTACATTTTATATTTTCCCTATATTAATTTCCATCATTATTGTCTAAATGCCAAACTCAGTTTTTCAAATCGAATGCTTAAAAAAAAAAAAATTTAAATCAAATAAACAAGTTGTACTATGCAAAAGAACTATTTATCACAAACCAATGAAAAGGAATTGCGCACAAAAATTATTATAAAGGTTGCAAAACTGACAGTTAAAAATTTCTTTCTGAAAGAAAATATAAAATTATATAGACAACTAATTCACAGCATGACTGAATATTTATTTTTAATGCTATTGCACTTAGGGATTGTTATTTTCCGAGCATGTACCATGTAAGAAAAGTATTGTAATCATGAAAAAATTTGGCTGCGAGATTTTGGTGTATTGACACGTTTTGAGGTCTTCTGAATTCAGTTATGCTGTTTTTTACGAGATGTGCGTGTGAACACGATAGCTCCTAAACGGAGCATTAGATTGAGCTCAAATTAGGTATATGTGTTATAAACCACCGTTACAAGTATTGATTTTGGTGTATATAGAACTTATAGTTAGTTTTTCTACAGGGCTAAAGATTTCTTTTAGATTATAGCCTATGGGGGGAAATTCTTGAAAGTGCACTAGCGTTTAAACGGTTCATTAGATTGAGCTCAAATTGGGTATATATGTTATAAACCACTATCATAAGACCGATATTGATTTTGGTGTGTATAGGATTTATAGTTTTTCTACAGGGCTATGGCAAAGATTTCTTTTACATTATGACATACGGGGAGAAATTCTTGAAAGTGCTCAAGCGTTTCAACGGTGCATTCGATTGAGCTTCAATTTAGTATATATGTTTGAATGATTCATCGATTAAAATTTATTTACATGCTTGGTAATGATCTTAATCGTAAGTGTTCGGAAAGTCGAGTGGAGTCACTACAGTTTTTTTTTTTTTTTGTTCTCTATATTTAATTGGTGTATAGCAGGGTTGTCCAACATTTCGCCCCTATTGTTTGAATCCTGCCCACTTACTACTTTTTGAAAATCGCAGAAACAGTCTAGCAGTCCTTTTTAGTAGTATTTCAAGTAGAAAAGCAAGTAGTTCCAAGAAATGCTGTGGAGAAGAAACTTAAATTTTGAGAATGCTACTAAGATCAGTTTTTGATTGTCCACCGTGAAAACGAGATCTAGGTTTCTTCTGACCGAGGAACATCTTGTAGGAATTTTGCGTTAGCTATGTCAAGTGTACAGGCAGACATTGACTATTTGTTAAGCAAAAGTAATGCCAACCCTCACATAATTCTATGTTTGGATGTAATGAAAATAAATGCGGTAATAAAACAGGGTTTCTACAGACCGGGAAAGTCAGGGATTTGGGAAAAAAGTCAGGGAAATTTGAAGAAAGGTCAGGGAAATGCAAGAATATGCTGCAAAATCAAGAAAATACTTCCTGTTCGAACCTAATTGTAGAAATTGTTTTATTTTCATTTTCTTATTTAACCTTATAAATAATTTTAAAATCTGTCCTTTATGAACATATCTTCTTCAGTTGAAATATGCTTAATTTGATCCTAAATTATTATCAAACATGGTTTTTGTTAGAATCCAGTGATGTCAAATAATATTTTTGTGTATATTGATTTTATTATTATTATTATTTGTAAAAAAGGGGCAAAATATATAAAAAGTTATTAATTAAAGGATGTAAAATTAAAAATAGAAACGCAAAATTCAGGAAAGCACGCTATTTAAAACGTCAGGGAAAAGCATGATAGATGTCAGGGAAAAGTCAGAGAAGCAAAAGCTGTGAAATCCGTAGAAACCCTGTAAAAAAATGTAAGAAATTTTGATACCCAATTTTACGAATTATTTGTAATGTGTTTATTTTGTAGAACTCGTAAGGAAGGATTTATGATCACCACTTTAACGTCTTATCCTAAACTAGCATCCTCTTAATTTTTGAACTGGATTAAAAAATTGTGTTTTCCAAAAGTAAAATACGACCCTGTGGACTATCAACTACATCTTTTCATAGATCTCCGTAAACATAAAACACAGTATTTACAGTACATAAAAATACACTTATTTACATTGCATGTGCTGAGAAAAAAAATATCAAACAAAACCTTAGAAAAAAAAAAAAAGCCGCTACTCTGGTTTAAATTCCGAAGATAACTATACTACCAATAAGTTGTAAACAAATAGCATAAATCAAGCATGCTCGTTTCACATCAGCTGTTTGTAATGTATAACATACAATAAATGAATTGGATTTAAAAAATGAGTTTTCCAAAAGTAAAATATGATTCTCTGAACCAGTGGCGTATGCAAGGGGGGGGGGGGGGTTCAAACCCCCTTGCCAAAAATTTTTTAATAAATGTCCATAAATTTTCAACTTAACTATTACGCATTTTAACACAAAGTTATGGCTATAACCCCCCCCCCCCCCCCTTGAAGGAAGTCTGCATACGCCACTGCTGTGAACTATCAACTGCATCATTTTATAGAACTCCGTATTAGACACTCACAAAAAGCGCAGTATTTACAGTACATAAAAATACACTTATTTACATTGCATTTGCTGAAAGAAAAAAATACCATACAATACCATACAAAAAAAGAAAAAAAAAAAGGCTATAGATGGTTTTAATTTCATTTCTTATTAATTTTTTTTAATCTTTTTTATCTTCATTATGTTTAATTGCGTCAATAATGTAAGAAGGATTTCTGAATCGAAGAGACAGTTTGTAAGGTGGATCAATGAGCTCCGGGAGAATGCACACTGCTCAAAGCAAATATTCCACAGACTTGAGAGCAGTAAAATAACAACACTTGTTACTACAAATGGCACTGAGCCAGATGATTTTACAGATACACAGAAACGAAAGTTGAAATGTGAAGAGAATGTTTCTGGAGGGACTGGGGTGGGAAGTGAGGACACCACAGGGGGTCAATTGGTCAATATACGCCCACCTCATCCATCACCGCAACTAATGGTTACCAAAGTGGGGGGATGAAATTCGCGTCGAAATCATACATTTCATAGCATATAACGTTTACATTTAATTGAAAATAACGAAAAGTTGTCATTGAAAAAACACGAAAAAAGCATGTAAAAATAGTGAGATGGCTATACAATGACTTACGCGAGTTAAAATTTTGCTAAAGAGCAGGATTTTGAAATAACGGATCGTCAAACATGAAAATAACGGTTTTAAAATTTGTGTTGCTTTTCAGATTGCTATAAAATCTCTTTCGGCTTAATTAACCCAAATTTGATTCACGCAATACTTGCGAACAGTTCTCAAGATTCACACAAGAAAATTTCATGTAAAAATACCAAATACTTTTCGAGAAAAATGATTAGGCGTTAAGGCACTTTTCTTCATAGGAAAGCATTGCGACGTGAATCTCCGCAAGCTGAGTAGAGAGGCCTCTTAACTATAAAATCATGCAAAAATGCTGCTATTTTGGCAACTAAAATTAAGAAAATGGCTACTAAACTGGCTATTTTTTTATGTCGATGAGGCTACTAATGATACTATTTTTGACTCCTGACATTGGTGGATACCCTAATTTGTTCACTCCACTTTCTAACTTCTCAGTCATCTTTTTTTGTTGTAAGAGAGAGTCAAGAGTACATTGCATTTTAAAATGTGGGTTTTATATTTTTATAGGACTTGGAGCTGGGAATGAAAGTGTTGGTTGTAGTACACCATCAACTCCAGCTGAGTTGGAATGGGAGAATGAAGATGGTAACACTTTATATCAAATAAAGATCTCTTATTTTAAATTCTATTTAAAATTGTTTAAGAACAATATAATATAGGAACTAAAAATATGAACACTGAAGCAAAATTATGTGAAACTTTTATGTGCTGCAGTGATTTTTTTAAAAATGTATTGTGAAAAAAATGGCAGTTCTAGTTTAGATTTTGTAGTCCCCTCCCCCCATTTTGGGGGCTACTGTGTTTGTTTGCAATAAATGTGTTCTTTAATGATTTGCAGTGTAATAAAATTTTTGTTATGCATTTAGTTTTATTAATTTAAATTCAGCACAGTTTCTGGGATATTATGTGTGATATTTTAGCAAACCCTTTAAATGAATAAATAAAATAATCTCAATTAAAAATTACCAGAGCTTAATTTAAAATTAAAAAGGAATAAAATTACCTTAATTATAAAACCAAAATTATGAGATATAAACTTTACATTCTTTTCACATTATTTACTTGGAACTCTTGAGTTATATTGAAAGAAAATGCATACAAGATATTGTGGTCTCACTTACATCTCTCTCTCTTATTTTTCCTTTTAAAAATCATAAAGGTTACTTATCATAGATGGAAGAGACTGAGTTTAAAAGGTTGTGATAATCCATCTAATTTACAGATGTTTAAAAATTTCCATTACTTAAGTCTTTAAAAAAGTACTGTATATATGTATATTTGGCAGAGCTCGAGTAATATATGTATATACAGTATTTCATTTTATTTAATATATCTATTAAGTAAAATTGTCAGTTTACTTATTGTTATTGTTCTATGTGCACTAAATTAGAGGATATTTGTTCCTTATAGCTTATTTTGTTATGAATGTATCTCATTATTGATTTGTGTACTCAATTTATCTGTGGTAAACCAATGACATTTTTCTTTTCTGATTTAACCCAATGATTTATCGTTTCTATAAAGGTTTATCTCCTGTCACTCACATTCCTGGAAAAGATGATATATCGACATCATCCGATACTGCCAGTTGTGTATCACAACTGTCAACTCCTGTTTCAAATGGAAATGAAGAGCTTGAATGGGATGGCCATTTTACAAGGTTTATTTATTTATTTATTTATTTATTTTTTTTGTTCCATTTTTGAATGTGTCAAAAGTATATTCAAGAATCTATTTTAAAGCATTGGTATATTATGAAAAAGTTTTATTATGTAATCTGTGACTTATGAAATGTGTAATTTGGTACTTATCTTTGCTCTTAATGAAGATAAATTTTTATATTCTAATTTTTTCTTTATTTTTAAATTAATTTTTTTAACTGCATTTTAAACATATTTAATTTCTAGTATGGATGATTATTCAATTGAAAATGATCCCTTTCAGAGTTTATTCACCCTGAAGAAAACCAGAAAAACTTGGGATCAAAAATTTGTTCTTAAAATTCATGGAAATCTCATGGAAAATTTTTCATTATAAACTTGAAAAATCGAGCTTTCACACTGGAATATTTAAAAGCTCTTTCTCTTTTCTCATACTTTTTTCTCTTTCTTTTTATTATTTTCGGACATTCTTAACTGATTAAGAAATGTAGTTTAAAAAAAAGCATTAAAAGTCTTATATTTTATTAAAAGTTTTGGTACTTTTAAAGTTTGAAACCCCTAAAATGTAAAATATTTCATTGTTATGCATAGCATTACCAATAATATTATGTGTTGATACTATCAGTAATGCAGCCAAAATTTTCAATCAGTTATGGTTCTTAAAAATAACTCACTTCACCCCTCTAAAACTCTAGCATAATTCCCGATTTTTTTTATTGATGTAATTGATTATAGAACCATGTTTAATATAAACACCGCGCATTGTTTTTGCTGGAGGGAAAGGGGTAGCATAATTTCGATTATTATCATAAATTGAGAGAAGGGCACATATGTAACATCTAAATAAGTAGTACTTCTTATTTTTATTTTTGCGTTAACCTGGAAATTCTTGAATAATCATTTTGAAAACTCAGGGAATTTCATTTAAAAGAATATAAACCCTGACTTTGTTTTTCAATTACTTTTTCCAGTTAAGTTTTCTTCCTCATATGCTATTTATAAATAGCTTTTCAATATCTGCAGAAACATTTTCTAAATAATTTCTATTTATATTATTGTCTTTCTTTTTATTTAGTACTCATATTAGTCAACTTGACATGGAAACAGAACGTTTAATTTCTGAAATTGAACGCTTGACTACTGGAGTTTTAGAAGATCAGTCATCTAATAGTTGACCAAAATGAGCCATTATCCTCTGGTAAATAAATTCACTTTAATCAGTATTTGTGTTAAATTTCATGTAAAATGAATTTTAATTATTTCTTTTGAAAAATGTGTGTGTCCTAAAGTTTAAAAAAAATGTTATGAAATAAATAATAATAGTAATAATATCAATGTACTAAGAATTAATATTTTTGCTTCATTATTAAGATAAATAAATAGCTGCCAATTAGAGAAGAAAAAAAACACACTAATATCTAAGAAAATAAACACTCAAAAAACTGGTGTTAAAAGATAAAATAAATAAAAACTTTGTGAAAAAAACACACATAAAAGGTTACTTCAAGGCGTAATAATAGTACTTGATTACTTGATTGTATAATAGTACCTTATGCCTTCAAGTAACCTTTTATGTTTGTTTTTTTTCACAGAGCTTTTATTTATTTTATCTTTTAACAACAGTTTTTTGAGTGTTTATTTTCATAGTTTTGTTTGTTTGGACAGTTCCCTCTGCTCTGAATGACGGAAGGGTTTGTCTGATGAAGACCGAATGAATTTTCGGTCGAAACGATCGTTACGCCTTGAAATAACCTTCTATGTGTGTATTTTTTGCAAAGTTTTTATTTATTTTAACTAATATCTAAGGTTTCAGATAGTTAAAATTTTATATATTCAGTCTGTCACACAATTTTTAAGAGACAATCCTTGTCAGATAAATATTTTTTAATCATGATTTTTAAGCCAATGGGAATTTTTGTAGACAATTTTTAAACTAAAAGAAAATTTATTTGTTCTAGTCTTATAATAGATTCTGCATTCTTTGAAGTAAGTTTTCTGGCAACTTTTCTGCCTTCTATTTCGCAATTTTAAATAAACACCTTGTTTTTTCTGCAATGTTTATTATGATTTGTAGAAATAATATTTGCTGGAATGCAATTTGCTTTTGCAAAGGTAAAAACTGTGTTTAAAGTAATTCTTCAATCCAACTGTTTCTTTAAAAATATTCTTAATGTAATTTAAAAGTTACTCTCTCTAATCTGCACAGGCTGGGAACAGAACTTTTACATTACAATTTTTTTTTTCAAGTTATGGGTCATTTCTTTGTAGATATTTAAATTATGAATGCTTTACTTAAAAATATCATCAACAGTATACATACAATAACACAAAAATAAATAAATTTGGTTATTAAAGTCATTTTTTAATAAAATTGAGACGATAATATAATTTTTCTTCACTCCAAGGGGTTGTGCTATGAAACCACCTAGTTTGAGTGCTTCCACTGCTAGTTACAAAAAATATATATAGATAAATGGTCCCAAGCCTGGAAAAGTGCAGCTGTTGCCATCGATCCATTTAACTTCCAACAACATGTCAGTCGATCAAATACCCTAACTGGCAACACAGAGCTAAAGTTTTCTGACACAGCCAGCTTTGTTAGAAAACTTCTTTAGCTCTGTGGTGCCAAATGGACGATTCGATCGACCACCATGTTATTGATAGTTAAATGGATTGGTGGCTACGGCTGCACCTTTTTCAGTGTTGGGCAGTCTATCTAGTTTGTCTTCTATATTGATGTGAAAATACTTGCACTTCAAAGGGTTACACACTTGCACTTCAAACAATTATTTTAATTATGTCTATAAATAGGCTGATAGTTCACTTCAGGGTGTCCACCAGCAACTAAAAAAGAGACTTTTGCTATTATATTTAAGATTGGGTAATTTGAAATACCTTTTTGGTTAAAAAAAAATGCCATTTTCATGCTATTTTCAAATATATGGCGACTTTTCCTTTGTTTCAGGCAACTAATTTGGTAATTGCAAAGGGCAAGTATTGTTTTTGTTATTTCTCTTTCTTTTACAATCTTTATCTACTATCAGAGTCCTAGAAACCTCCCTAGGAATGTTTGTTTGCATCTCATAGCTATTCTAGGTGACCAAACAGTGATTTGGTAATTCTAATGATTTTTTTTTTATTTATTAAAAGTATTATGTAAGTGAAAACACTAAAAAATATAAATCTTTTTTTAAAAGTTGATTATTTTCATTCTTTTCTTTCAATTATATCACTAGAAAATAACTTTTAATTAATGCTACCTGTATTCAATTGGTGTATGGTATATAAGTGTTAATGTGATAAAAAAATTAATTAGATTATTTCATCTTGTATTTTTTTTTTTTTTTTAGTGTTTTGATGTCTTTAATGTATTTTGAAGTAACTGTTCAAGAAAGTTCTACTATTTTGGCTACTAAATTTAAGAAAAAGCATGCTATTTTTGCAACTTTGTTTGTGAGGGTACTAATGCTACTATTTTTGTCACCTGACAATGGTGGACACCCTGTCACTTTCAACAAAGTTAAAACCTTCTCCAGTGTTTCACTCTACAAAGAAAAATTGAAATTTGAAATGGTTTCTTTTAATCTGAAAAGTGTGGTCACTTACATAAGATTATACAGTTGTGCAGATTAGTGGAAGTATTCTGTATCCTCTTTTGCTAATATCTTCTCTCCCCTGCCTGATTTCTTAATTTTTATGGTTTTATTTCTATTTTCTTTCTTCCAAATGGCAACTTCCTTTTCTTTTTATTTACTTTTAGTTCTCTGTTTTTTTGCCAGTTTTTGGATTAATGTTTTGAAGAAGGTTGGACCATTTGAACTACCCCACGCATTTGGTGGTGTTTTTGTATATGTGTGTTTTTGACACAGGATTTTCATTTATTTATTTGTGAGTTACAGCTTATGTATTTTAATTTCTATTTCATGTAGGATTCTCTGAATGAAAAATGATATGAAATGTGCATTTGAAAGTTAAGGTGCTGTGCATTTCCTGTATAGAATCATTTAGGGTGCAAGTCACTGAGAGAAGCAGTGGCTGTTAATGCCTTAGAACTCATCTGTGATTGAAAATCTTGATGATCTTCCAAGTCACACTTTTGATGTAGGCAGCATGTCATTAAAAATGTGCTGCTTTGGTTCATGAGCTCAATTTTTGTATTGTGTGTTTGTAAGATGTTGTCATATCTTTGTGATTCAATGGTGCAATATTAAATGTCATGCAATATGTATATATACATATTGTGTGACGTTAATGTTTACTTCAAAAAGTTAATTATTTTTCTTCACAAGAAATACTTTTAATATGAGTTGTATTTAACCCTACAAGGCACCAGCACCTGGTACCATATGTAGGACAACCAGTTTAATTAGTCCTTCATGTCTATAAAATACTAGCATAAACATTAGGGTGGATCGAAAAAAACTTTTTTTTCGAAATCTTTATCTCCTGAGGTGTCAAAAGTTGTATATTAATATGAATGAGACGTGTGTAAAATTTGAATGTTTTACGACAACGTCTTGGGGTTGCGCATCGAGCTTGAAATTTTAAAATTTTTCAAAAATATGGCTTCTTTAAAAAATCGACCAAAAAAATTCTTTTCCGAATTATTAGGCTCCCAAAGTTTTGGGAGTTGAATATTTTTATGAATAACACGTATGCAAAATCTGGAGGGGCTACGACAATTTCTAGGGATTGCACATTGAGCTTGAAATCTATAAATATCTGAAAATTATGTTGTTTTTTGAAAAATTTATGTAGAAAGCAAACTTTCTTTGTTAAAAATAATTTGTTTGTTTTATATGTTAAAAAATGTTCAGAGAAGCTCAGGAAATCACAAAAAATGGCTATACGAATAGTTTGATACAATGCACACGCTATGCTGTCGTTTTGTCTTGGGCACAGTACGCAAACTGTGATCTAGACAACTAGCGCCGGTTTGCCTGCCGAGTGATGGCGATGCACGTGCATTCGGTTAAACCAGGCACGAGATATTACGTTGTTACAGGCATTTAATTCAACATTTCAGATAGATGGTGCTTTCTTTGTTTACTCTCAAAAAAGCTAAAAGGTGGCTGCCTTGCACTGCTACGATTCTAAATAGAGTGACACTATCTGTTCTAGTTCTAAATAGAGAAGACACTCAACAAAATCTGTGTTCTTAGAAGAGCTGGAAATATCGAATGAATTACCTTGTACCAAGTTACCAAATCGAGAAGACATACTGGTACTTCTATATTACTCTTTTGTACTTAAAAAGAAAAATTTTTCAATAAAGGGCAGGATCCCCCGAAGGAGAAGTAACCTTAGTTGTGGCGATCAGAATACACGAAATTTGGATCAAGGCCAGTATACTTAATGTGTACACTAAGGATACTGGCCTTGATCCAAATTTCATGTATTTTGATCGCCACAACTAAGATTACTTCTCCTTCCGGGGGATCCTGCCCTTTATTCAGAAATTTTCATGATCAAGTTCAGCAGCTAAATAAATCGTATGTTAGAGAGGAACGTAAGGAATTGTTTATGAAGAAAGTGGGGGAAAACTCTCCCTTACCGAGCTATTGAATATCGCACTTGAAAATGTACTGACTTTTCCTGGAGCACGTGTTGCTCAGAGCCTCACATACCTCACACAGTTCGGGAGTCATTAGTAGACCAGAGGGGAATTAGATTTGTGACAATCGATGCAATTATAAAGAAGAGAAGTTTAGGGAAAAGGAGAGAGAAAATTTGAAAGGTTGGAAAGAGAAATTTCGAGATTGGTGGAGAAAAAGGTGAAAGTTCCAATATCCAGAGTATGTCTCCAACTTTAGTCATTGATTTTGAGAGCGAAAATAAGGAAAGGGAAGTGCGAAAGACTGAAGAAAATGCTGAATGCCTATCTACCACCAATTTGGGAGGTGCGTTCACAAATGACCAAGTTAGAATAAAAGTCTCAGTGCTTTCACAAGTCTGCGACACAAAGTTATTACGAACTGGGCAGCAGAAACTCTGGTATCAACTTTATTTCACAACCTAGAAAGCGGAATGAATGCAGATGGAGAGAAACCTTCTCAACTGATTCTAGACATATATAAAGTTAAAGGAAGGCTGAAATTTCTCGCAGTGAAAGAAAGAAGAAAGCTTTAAAATTTTCTTTGGATTGTTTTTTGATAGGAGGTAAAACAAAACCAGATACATAGAAAAATTTGTTGATGGCAATTTACACCCAAGTGTTTGTCACAAAGAACATATCTCGCTGATAATGGAACCTGGTTCAACATACTTTGGCCATATGTCACGATCTGATTTTAAGAATTTCACTGGAAATTCGAGAGAGCTTTACACGAAATCCATTGATTTTGTGACCCTCACATGCATTGGCAGTGGTGGCGAATCATCAAATTCTGGAAAGAACAAAGGCTTCATCCGAAATCTAGAAACGCAGTTCTCTAATCTAACTAAATCGCCCCAATGTTGTAGTATTTGCCAACTTCACACCGTAGCAAACAGCCACTCTGAAATTGGCTGTCTATCCATCTATCAGATGGTGGTTTCTTACGATCTAAATTATTACACTAGACATAAAATGCCACAGTTTGATTTGAAGTCCGGCTTTACATTATTCATTAAAACGCATGCTCCAGTAATTGGATGCTTGAGCTGGCACTGGCAGGACTCTGATCACAGGCAAATCAACGAGGTGGGCTTCTTTGGTAATGTAGCTACGACTGTGCTTGTACTAGAGAAGAGCTGCGAACTTTACTAACTATTTTTCAACGGGACTAATTCATTAAAAATATAATTTTTGCTTTCTACACGTTTTTGTCAAAAAAATGCATATTTTTCAGATATTTATAGATTTCAAGCTCCTTCTGCAACTCCTAGAAATTGTCACAGCCTATTCAGATTTTGCATACGTCTTATTAATAAAAATATACAACTTCTAAAACCTCGGGAGCTTAATAATTCGGAAAAGAATTTTTTTGGTAAATTTTTTTTTAAAGTCATATTTTTCAAAAATTTTTTAATTTCAAGCTTGATGCGCAACCCCAAGACGTTGTCGTAGGACATTCAAATTTTACACACATCTTATTTATATCAATTTACAACTTTTGAGATCTCAGGAGATAAAGATTTCGAAAAAAAAAAATTTCGATCCACCCTAATAAACATCTATCGGTTTTTAAGAGTAATTATGCATAGAAAGACAAGATATAATTGAGGCCATTGTATGTAGATGTTATTACTGTTCTCATTACTATCAAAATTGATTGAAATTTAAAGCATAATCTTTGTGTATGTCATTTGTTTATTTTAAGAAACTAACAAAAAATACTTAACAAGTTTTGGCCTGGAAAAAATTATTATACATGAGAGTTCATCATACTAAGAAATAATTTTAATACAAAAATTTCAAAGCAAATGTCAACAGATTATAGTTAAGCCTCAGTCTACCACATAGAGAACTGAAATTAAAAAAAAGTGATTTTCTAGTAAAATGTTTAGTTATAATTTTTTGTTTTATTTTTCCCCCAACTACTAATCTCTAATAATATCAATCTAATAATATCATCACATATGTTTATTTCAGACACAGAAAAAAAGTGAGCCTTGTAGGGTTAAGAAGTTAATTATTCAGATAACTCAGTAATAGAATACCATTATGAAAAATCATATTAATGTTACAAAAATTCTCAAAATTACATCCCCTCCTTACTTATGAAGGAATTATTTGTCACTAGAAACAAAAACCTCCTTTCGAAAGGCCCAGTAAAATATTTTCTTAAGTCATACGCCTTCTAAAAGTTCCTTCCACACCCATCCTTACCCCTGGAGTATTTGCTTAATTATTTTTAATGCTTTTATTGTTCTATCAATCTTCAATGCCAAAGTTGCAAGTCCATGTACATAGATATCATAAGTGCTCTCTATTTTCATATCATATTGGCAGATATACCAATAAAAAATTTATGTGGCATGCCAAGTGTGTAATTAGACACTTGCTGATTAATTTAATAGCAATAACTGATTTGAAATTCTTTTTTTTTTTAATAGTTCAAGAATTAAAAGAAATATAAAAAGTACATGTATACATGTAAGTAAAGCTTTCATGCTTTGTGTATTAAAGCAGAAGAAGTATGATGTCTATTATAATAGATCAAATTTTAGTTTGTCAATTTGATTGGAGTGTGTTGCCAAAATGTATGTTTTCATTGTTATTACCTCGTGGATTTGCTTAAGTGTGCTCAGTTTGCATGTATGTTTATGAAAAACAGATGAACTGCTTTTATTAAAAAATAACCATTTTGCTATCGAAGCATTGATTAAGTGCTAACAACATACCCTATGAAAGGGTAAATGAAACACACCTGAAGAAATCAAACTCAAGCCTGTGGCTTTCAGGCAAAATAAACTAACTAAACTACATGTTTGGTATTTTTGCCAAGCCTGTTTTTCGCTACTTATTTATATGTTTGCATTAGAAAATATATTATTGATTGCCATCATTGAAGCAGTTTTGTTGCCTGCTTCAATTTTCATTATTGAGTAACATGAAATAACTTCATGCGGGTGATTGTGTTATGTTTATATTATTTTAAATATCTTAGCATGTTTGATTGTTTTTGTCTCTCAAATATAAAACAGTGTGAAAGGCTTGTATTTATGCCAAAGCAATTAAAACAACAATGCTTCCTTTCTCATTACTTTTTATATCATATTTGAATTTATTATCCTAATACATTTTAACAGTAGTTATTGTTACTATTACAGTTAGAAATGTAGATTTTGTGAGGAGAACATTTGTAATTGTACTTTAAATTCTTATTAATTTATAAAAATTGTCAGCTGTGTGGTGCTAGGCAATGGTTTGTTAACTAATTTGTTGTTACTTTAGATCTAACAATTGTTTGTAAATTTTTGTGTTTTAAATTACTATTTTGCTCATGTTTTATTAAATTTTACTTTGCATTTGAAAGGCTGTGACTTACATTTTTCTGAATTTTAGGAAGTTTCACTAGCAAAATTTGGTACATTACACATTTCTTTTAAAGTAAATGGTGCTCATTGTATGCTTTACAGGTACTATTTAAAAGTTTCTAATTTCCATTGAAAAATCCAGCAAATATTTCATAATTTTTCATATCTAATATTATTACTATTATTTTCCAGATAATTTTCATTATAATTTTTAATTGTCATGAATGGAACCTGCTGTCAAACATATTTTCAAATTACTTATCTAAATAGAGCCAAAATTTATTTCGAAGGTTTTAAAATAGTATTTAATAACTGTTAAATAATTCGAAAGAATTATAATTAATTATAAATGTTCTTTTGTAGGTTTTTTAAAATTAAGTTTTGAAATTAGGCATTATGAGAATAAAGCATTCAATATTTTTAAGTTTTATAACCTAAAATTTCTCTAGCTCATTTATCTATTTTTTAAACTAATAATTGAAAATTGAAAAAAATTTGTATTTTGACATGCAAAACTAAAACATCATTAAAACAGAGTGGTATGCTAAATTGAAATGAAGTGACTACTAATAATTCAATTCTTAGGAGATTTTTAAAAATTCTCCTCCAAGAATTATTTTTGTTCTCCAAAGAGAAAATTTACTGACATCAGTAATGAGAACATTTATATAAGGATACCTTTTTCTATACATTTATTAACTCAAAGAATGTTACTTGAGATTTTTTTTCTCTTCACATATTGTATTTTTATGTGCCAATTTATAACTGCTCTGTTCAGTTTTAAGGCATATGGTAAGTTGGGAGGAGGGGAAGAGATTTTGCTGGGTATTATTTTGCAACTATATTACTCATAATAGTGTTTTGAAAAATGTGGAAATTTTATTTTTCTAAACTGTTTTAAAATGTCTTATTTTTTAATCAAACTGTGTAAAATTGTCTGGCTTACAATCAGGGCAAAATCTATAGATTATGTCACCCATGACAAACCTTGAATTTGGTAGCCCCTTCTTGGGAAATATAACAGATTTTGGCACCCCCTCATCATGGCGCCTGGGGCATGTGCCTCATTTGAACCCCCTGGTAGTTCAGTTCTGCTTACAACAAATTCTGTGTCATTAACAATCTATTCATGTTGGAATTCAGTTGCCAAAATCGTTAACATTTACCGATGCATAAAACTTATGCTTTGTGCTAATGATAATTTTATACTGGTCCGTATGTAATTTAAAATTCTGTCCATTTTTTATTTACACTGAAAGTTTTATATTTTGTTTTGTTTATATTGCTACAGTCCATGTTTTAATACAAAGCAATTTGTAAGAAAAGATTTTTCTCTTTTTGTATGCGTATTAAAAAAATTCTAAAAGTTCCTGTAAACTAAAATTAGTGGTTTTCAGCAGCCCATGTCTGTTTATAGTTATCATTGTGTTCTAAATATAATAAAATATGTGTTCTCTCTCTCTTTTTTAAAGTCCTTTTCATTCTATGTGCTATGCATTGTTTATTTTGTAATACAGTGAAGCACTGTGTAATACTGTCAGGTACAGCACAAATTGAAATCTAATTCAAAAGGGAACCTTATCTCCTGCCTTACATTGAAAACCTATATTACTATTAATTGTGTGTACACCACATACACACTCACTAAAATTGAGTAAGTTGTCTGTTACTGTAATACTTCATTGGTGTATCCAGGTATTTGTGTTTTTGATGTCGGTCCACTTGTCTATGATTCTGTATGATAGTGAAAAGTATAAGTCTTTCACCCTTAATTTTCTGTCTTAATAGTTGAGCAGACAATTTTGTTTCATTATATCAGACATTCTAATCCTCCTTTCGGATATTTAAATCTGTCCCAATTGGTGCTCAGTTTATCATTGCTCTACTTATTAATTCCTACTTAAATTATAATGCTTTTCTCTCTATTGTAATAAAATCCTATGTAAGGACAACAGTGTTTTTAATTGACAATGAAATCAATGTATATATGTATAAGTACTTATTAATTTTTAACATAAATTTCTGATTTTTCTTGCTTGATTTTGGCAACACTAAATTCAAGTATTTTTCACGTATTGGCATCATTTGGAGAGCTTCACTTGAAGTTGCATCTCTTGCTCCACCTTGTTTACTGTAGCAGGATTTGGAGTGCATGTTTGAGCCTTTTGCTTATCCTTTTACTGAAATTCGGCCATTTTAATTTTTATATTTACTATCTGGTATGTGTGGCCCCTTAGTCATAGTGATTATAAATATTTTCATTTTCCATTCCATTATATTGTTTCAGTATATTGGTTTAATACCATGTGACTGGCTCACTGTCTAGTTAACTTTTAGTATTATGATGATATGTATTAGTCATCAGTTTATTTATTTTTGATATATATGTGCATAATATTAGATCTAGGAAGTTTACTGCAGAAACTTTGTGCACATAGTGACATCTCATTTCTGCAAATTTTGTTTAAATGTGATTTCCATTTTAAGATGATTTTTCATTGTCTTTTGAAAGACATTAAAGACTATGATTGTGTTTAGAAATTCCTGTGAGCTGTTATGTTTTTGCCTATCCAAGCATGAAATGTCAATTAAAGAAAAATAAATAAAAAGCGATTGTTTTAAGGCTGATTTTTTTTTTTAATTGAAAAAGTGTTAAGAAGATTGTTTTGAATGAAATGCAAATACTATTTTGGGCTGTTGAAAACTGCTGAAATTTTTATTTTCCCAGGTGGTCCCTCCATTAAAGTACAAAAAGCTTGACATTGCAATATATTTTCTGTAGACATTCTTCAATGGTGGTATTTAAAACTAACATAGCTATCATGAGTAAGATATTAAAAGTTTGAGATGTATTTTTAGAATACATAGTAACTATTTAACATGCATCACAGTTTATTTTTAGCATGTATGTGTAGCTATTCTATCATTATTATTTTTCATAGGTTAGCTATATAGATTAAATAGTTAACACGTATTAGAATTGAGTAAAAACTCTAGTGTTTTCAGGGATATATGTATTTGTTATTGCTTGTATATTTCTTTTTATATTTACTTATTTCTTATTATTAGTCATTTTTTTTATATCAGCTTTGCATAAAATTTTTAGCTGAAATATCTTTAGTTTTAAAATTTTTCATTTGTGATTTCCTTTTTATTTAATTAGGGTTTTTGACACTGTTTTTTCTTTCATGCGTATGTTATACATTTGTCTCCAGGTAATTCTTGTACACAAAATGTATGTTACTTTGATGACTACTGTTGCTTTCATGTACTACATTATTCACAGTGTGCAAAGGATTTTTTTTTTCTTTGAGATAAGGACTTTTTACACTCCTGGCTACATATTGACAGTACAGTTTTTATCTGATACAAAATCAAGCCGATTATTTTGTATATTTCTCTATTGTAATGTTGCAGTTGAATATCTGTATTGTGAAGTTGTTAATTCATAAATTGCTTGCTAATGAAAAGGAAAATATTTACTCGTGCAATATTATGGAAGGCACTGTATTTACAAGGAATGATACAGGAACACTGATTTTCTCTTGTGCTTGGTACATGAACAAAAATCTGTTTTGTTCTTATTATTTTGTTCATTTAGTTTAGTAAATAAGTCTTATTCTATGAATAAAATGTACCTAAATAAACTTTTATTTGCATGTGTCTTTTAAAAAATTGAATTTTCATTTCAAACAATGTTGCAAGAAGCACTTTGTTTAAAAAAAGAAAGTATAACAAAGCTGTTATTGTATTTTTTTACAACTTTATTCAAAGTATTGATTACAGAAATAGTTACTAAATATCCAGATTTATCTAGAGCCTTTCTGTTATTTTTGTTTTCTTTCTATTATGTATACATTTCTTTAAACCATATATTAAGCTGTCTTAAAGTTAAGAAATTGTGATTGTGAAATCGCAACTTTCTTTATGTATTACTCTACAGAATTTTTATTTTTATTTTGTTTGAAAAATGGTAAAGTTTTGATGTTATGCTCTGAACATCAGAGACATAAATTACTATTCACTGAACTCTAGTTTTTTTTGCTACAATACACCTACTTTCTACATTAAATTAAGAACGCATAGTACTTTTTTCTATTCAGCTTAAAAGTTGGAGCAATATTTAGGACTTATTTTCTCAAACGACTGTTAGTTTTATTAGTATATATATTATTTCTTATATTAAAATTGCATAAAGTCATTTTACATTGAAAACTATATGCAATTTTAATATAAGAAATAATATATATACTAATAAAGCTAACAGTCGCTTGAGAAAATAAGTCCTAAATAGGAAAATATTTACTTGTGCAATCCTAAGTCCTAAAAATAAACTATATATATAAACTATATTTGCCCTTTTCAGATAATCAAATAATTTCATTAAATTTTACTATAAAGATAGATGTATTTTTTGATTGTTCACACAGTACAATTTATTTGAATACTATTGTTCAAAGTACTCAGTGACATTTTTTACTGCTTCTAATTCCTTTTAAACATGGCTTACTAGTCTCATTGTGAAGATGCAAAGCCACTGTTCTAAAGTTCTGTTATTTGTACTTGTCATCCTATTCAGTTTTAAAAGTAGTATTCGATCACCTTGGCTTAACTTTGTTTGCACGCTATTGGTATATTTTATTTCTTCAGGTAATGATTGTTTGTAAGTTCTGCCTTTAGTTATACATACAATATTTTTTTTAATTCAGGCTGTCAGAGGGTTTAATTAAGGTTGTCAGCTTTGTTGCAAACTATTGTTTGTTTTTTAATTTTTATTGGTCATTTGAAGAATAAGATGATGTCAACTGCTCAGCATTTTGCTAAGTTACCCTGCAAGAAAACTGTTTCGCTTTGTGTTTTCTACCTGAGTTCTCTAAACAACTACACTTTTTAATTTTAATGTCTGCAGCAAACATTAGTTTAAAAAAGGAAAGTATGTGAAATCAGTAATTCCACTGACTTCTAAGAGAATTTTGTGTTACCTCTAGAAGAAAATTAAATCTTTTAAATAATACATAAAGTGTGTTCTGGTTTTATTACTGTTAAAATATAATTATAGACCTACATTTAGGTTAAATTGTAACTATGAACACTAGTTTATATGAGCAGTTGTAGCTTTTTAGTAATTTTTACTCATGCTATTGAACTGCTCTGCAAAGAAGCAAAATGCTTCCCAAAATTGGTACAGATACTCCTCAAATTGTTTCTCCAAATTTGAAAGCTCTATTAGCTTACCTATGAAAAACAATTGTGTTCTGATTTCTAAATCCAATTACATTTGAATACTAACTAATCAGATTGTTGGGTTCGTCCAGTTCCTGCTTATTTACTACTTCTATGTGAAAGATTAACTCAAGATAATATGAATATCAGTATATGAATATAATAATAGTATAATCACTTAGTCTGGTGGATTATGTGTGTTCTGACCTAAAATTATGGGGGATATCGGGTAAAATTGAGGAATTTGAAAGGGGTTTGTGGTGGCTACTAGAGATGAGTTCGGGCTCATTTTTTGAAGCCCGAGCCCGAAGACTTTTAATCCGAGCCCGAGCAATATTATTAAAGTTGGAGCCCGAGCCCGCAATTTCAGCTAAAGACAAATAAAATTAACTACTTCATTAATAGGATACAATAATTTTTGGAGCTTCACACACCTTCTAGTTCCCCGTGCCGCTATTTTTGAAATAAGTACGTCTATTTATCCCATGAATCACTTTTTAAAATCTGTTTCAAGGAGTATGTTCAACAAAGGAGAAATTTTTCACGAGCCCGAGCCCGAACGCAATCGTGAATTACAGAGCCCGAGTCGGGCCCGGGCTTGGGCTTTCGGGCTCGGGCTGAGCCCGTCTCATCTCTAGTGGCTACCCCAGTTCAGTAGTGTTGCATAGCTGCCGACTCTTCCTGTTTTCCAGGAAGACTTCCTGATCTTGAACGTTTTTCTTCTGTCTTCCTGCAGGAAGATTCATCTTCCCGTACATACTGTTAAAATTTAAAAAATAAGAAATACAATATTTTTAAAAGTAAGAAGTGCCATGCATTCAATTCTCATTTTGAACATAGCCTTTCTGAATTGTCACAGCCCTCCTTATCTTTTCCCTAGGTTGGGGCTTTTGAGAGAAAGATCTCTTCTTTCCATTTATTCCTCCACACTTCCGATTAACTCATTCGACAGTATGCCTGGCTGGTGGCATCGAGCTGCCCTAAATACGCATCTGGTGATTGGTTAAGCATCAAAAAGTCAAGCACTAAAAAAGCAAGTTGGTAGTAAAATTTAAAATTACCTTTCAACTGTTTTTGGCACATCAGGTAAATGCCGAGTGCTTATTTACAGAATTTTTAATAAAGCACAATTTACCAGTAAATGTTGCCGAACATGCAGAAGCATGATTTTTAAAGATGTTTTTTACTTCAGAATAATGAAAATATATAAATGAGCGAGAATTAAATCTTCTGGAATCATTGTGGATGGAAGAAGAAATAATTCATTTACAAAAGCTGCAAGTCCTTACTTTGGCCAAAACAAGCTGATGCTGCGTGTAACCAGCTAATCACAAAAATGAGAAAATTCAACAAATTTCAGATTCTTTCTTGTTTGTACAGTTTATATATGACGAAAAATCTTCTTGTTTTTTTTTGTTTTTTTTTTTTAACACTGATCTTCCTGTTTTAAGGCAAGATAGATTCACCAAAATTGGTACAGATACTCCTCAAATTGTTTCTCCAAATTTGAAAGCTCTATTAGCTTACCTATGAAAAACAATTGTGTTCTGATTTCTAAATCCAATTACATTTGAATACTAACTAATCAGATTGTTGGGTTCGTCCAGTTCCTGCTATGGTGTTCGTTGAGAATTTAGTGATTAATTCAGTTCTACATTAAAATATTATAAACATTAGCATTGAAGAGCTACAAAATTAGAATGGTGAAAGCAAAAAATGATGCTTAGAATTTGTTATAATATATCAGGAAAAGGGTTTTTCAGATTTAAAAACCTGAAGTGAACACCACATGACTTTCCTGTTCATCTTGAATAATTATATGCATTTTTTTTGCACTTCATTGAAACTTATTAGATTTAAAATTGAAATACAATATTTCACTATCAGCATTTGGTGATTTTCGACCAAATACAAGATATTACCAAGCCGGGTTCAGTTTCGGAAATGTATTTTTATTGCTAAAAGTGACGATATTTTGCCAAACTTGGCTGCAGTTGATGAAATTATGGGCAAATGTTTGACCATAGACTTTTAATGCATAGAAATGTTTATAAACTTTTCAATCTATTGAAAGTCTTTTGAGTCACCCTGTCAATAAACTACCCAGTCGATTGTATTGAAAAATGGAGGTGCACAACTAGATGTTACAAAAGAAAATTTCAATATTTTGCAACTAATCCTTTTTTAGTTATTCAAGTTAGTACATACAGACGACACCACAAAACTAGTCAAAATGAATTCATGGTCAATCAAAATAGATTCTGCATACATAAGTATGCATATTGAGATTCATACAGAAGGTTGTCAAAATAAATTTAGTAATGGTCAACACCTTGGTTTGAAAATCTTTTGTGTTTATAATACTTCCTTTACTTCATACAATGAAGTAAAAATATCATTGTATAGCCAGCCATGCATTATCATTCTGTTTATGCAGATGTCCAAAATTATTTAAAAAGATGTTAGTCATTTCTCAAAAGCACAATTTTAAAGATCTGTATGAAACTTTTTCTTTTTTCAAGGATGTTTACTTTTTTAAAGCACTTATCTCAAAATAAATAAAATAAGATAAGATAATAATTTTATATTTTAAAGACAGGAAGTTCGGATTTCGTTTTTACTAAAGCACTTTCTGAAATAATATTGTCCATTTTATAAATGTATTGTGGTTACTTTCGTGTAAATTAGGTTTTATTTTATAAGTATTTGAACAAATAAAGTTTATAAATATACATTCTTTAAATATTTAAAATTGCATTCTCATTATCTAAAAACATACCTAAAAATCTATATTCTTATTACAGCATTTAAAAAAAAATTCAATTGAACATATAAATACTTATTTTTTAAAAGTGGGTCTCCCCCCCCCCTAAGAAATTCATTTTTGTGATTATATTATATTGCATTTTATTTTGAGTTAATTTATTACAGTCTTGTAATAGTAGAATGCATGTTTAAATATTATGAATTGCATTCATTTTTTCATACTTTGTTTTATACTATTTTCTTTTCTTAGCTATTTGTGAAATTGCATTCCCATTATCTAAAAATATACCTAAAAATCTATATTCTTATTACAGCATTAAAAAAAAAATTCAATTGAACATATAAATACTTATTTTTAAAAACTAGTTTTTTTTTCTAAGAAATTCATTTTTGTCATTATCTTATATTGCATTTTATTTTGAGTTAATTTATTGCAGTCTTGTAATAGTTGAATATGTGTTTAAATATTATGAATTGCATTCGTTTTTCTGTACCTTGTTTTGTATTATTTTTTTTTTCCCTTAGCTATTTGGGAAATGCATATATTTGTATATCTATAAATAATCAAATTATTGAAGTCCAAGAATTTTTTTTTTTTTAATCAGGTATTATCTTATTAATGTTGATTCTTGTTTATATTTTCATGTTTTTTAATTTTCTATGCATTATTTTTCTGATTGTAGTGTCTCATAATCATTGACATAACTAGATACAATTTTTGGTTATTTCAAAGGGGAACTATAGCCTCTCTACCTAGAAGGCTCTATGAAGAAGAATCTATTCTTGCTATAGAAAATGTAATTTTCTAGAGTGAATTAAAATCTCCCAGTTGTGCCAATGATTAAGTTACAGAATTTCATATAAAAAAAATTGATAATATAAAAATATCTGGCAATTAAATATTTTAAAATTTATTTAATATTACTTTTCTTCAAATTTCTTGCTTTTTCTTCTTTTCTGTTAAAAGATTATTTGTTTTTTGATTAAAAAAAAATATTTTCTTATACTTTTCAAGTGTTAAATCATGTTATTTTAAATTATGTTTTTATTGTTTTGTATAAAATTTATAACTTTTATAGAATAAATTAATTATTCAAGTAAAGATTTACATGGCTTCTCTTATTTTATCAAAAATAACTAACTGATATGAATTACTTTACAGGGTATCCCAAAAACACTGACCTAGGCTTTTATTTCTGAAATATTGATTGTAAACATATACGATAAATATAATATATAATTCAAAGGTGCGGAATTTTATTGTAGCTTTTAAAACTTTCAGGAGATCAAATTGAACTAGATACAAAATTTAAATTTTTATATGGCCTCCATACAAAAAAAAATTCACATTTAGTAAAATGCGCTTTATACATGAATTTAAAGATGTACAAAGTTTCAGCTTTCATTATTAAAAGGCTCCGAGATATATTTAAACAAGGTTCGTGAGGGTTTATGCAATACCAATAATAGCAGAATTATGTATCTATATGCAATCATTATTTTCTTTCATAATTTTGTATATGAACCCTGAAATGCAATCAATTAAAGTGGTTTTTTTCACTTCTAGAGCCACTGAAAAGTGGTTTGAGTCAGCATATATTTATTTTCATATTGCCAACAGGTTTTAAAATAAAATGCTAAAGTTTTGTACATCATCTTATTAATGTATGGGGCACATTTTATTAGTTGCAAGTTGTTGTTATTTTTTTTTTTTGTTTTTTTTTAAGCAGGTGCAGTATAAAAATTTAAATTTTGTATTTATTCAGATTTAATTTCCTGAAAATTTTAATTAATACCATAAAATTCCATACTTTCTTTTGTGTAACTTTGGAATTTATTCTTTTCTATGATCAATATTTAAGGAATAAAAACCTGGGTCTGTGTTTTTGGAATATATATATATATATATATATTAATTCATTCAAGCGGTTGCATAATTATATTTTGTAGTGTGAGTTAGAGATGAGACGGGCTCAGCCCGAACCCGAACCGGGCTTGGGCTCTGTAATTCACAATTTGCTTTCGGGCTTGTGCTCATGAAAAATTTCTATTTTATTGAACATACTTCCTGAAACATATTTTTAAAAATTGATTCATATGGAAAATAAAAGTACTTAAAAAAAATAGTGGCACGGGTGCCTAGACGGCGCGTGAAGCTCTTTGGGTATTTCAGAACGGCGGCTCATATTGCTTAGTTAGTCATGAGATCGGACATTATTTCATAAGCATAGATAAAAACAGTTAGAAAGTGCATTAAAAATGTGCAACTATATTTGTCTTTAATTTGCACAAACGGCAAAATTCATTGTATTCTATCAAAGAATTACTTCTTTGAATTTTATGGAATTTTTTTAAATTTTATTTATCTTTAGCTGAAATTTCGGGCTCGGGCTTCAAAAAATGAGCCCGAACTCATCTCTAGTGTGAGTGGGGCTCAGCCTGCTAACATTAGCAGGCTGTAGCTAAACTAACTCGATAATAGGGATACTCTTTGTCTACTACATAAACACAGGCATTTTTATGTCACCCAAATGTAGTTCCTGTGATGGTTGATATGATCAACAATGGGCTTGTTTAAATGTTATACCTCTAAAAGCAGTTGCATACTTTCTTTGTATAGCTACATGAAAAAAGAGGGTTGTTTCTACCACATATACATAGTTGTTGTTCTGCAATAATGCCACTTTAATATCTTTTGAAGTTTAAAAATGAGCTTTTGAATATCTGCAATCATACTACATTTATTTTTTGTCTTGTGAAAAACTCAATCTTCAGTCTTGGTAATCTCGGAGAACTATTCCAACTAAGGGAAATAAAAATTATGAAATTATTTTGCTCATCATGTAATTTTCACACCAGATTATTATTGGCACTCAATGCAATATATCAAACTTGTGCAAAATAATACTCTATTGGCTATTGAGTAAACTCTCTACAATTGAAAATTGATGAAAACTGGAGAACAATCGGTCTTTCAAAATTTTGTTCTTGCTTATGGTTATCTCCATATTGTTTTACATATCTGTACAAAATTTTAAGTCTATCTGTCGAATGATGTGAATCTGCAAGAGAAATTGCCATAAAATGTTTTGTTTTGGAGTGGTACAATCCGGAATTGCCATATTTCTTGATTTATTGATATGTTAATTATTTCTTTATTTGTTGAAATCTTTTTTGGTATTACTGAATGTTATTTATCGAGAGTTAATATCTGCTCAGTCAGAAACTCTGTTAGTTTTGAACAGCATGTTAAAAATAATTAACTTTATTGATCTTTGGTTCAATTATGAGGATGATTTCATGAGGCACTTTGTTTTGCAAAATTACAACAATGTTTTTTATGATTGAAATTCAGTAGAAAAAGAAAAAAAGTTTGTTGTAAAATTAAGTAGAGCATGAAGTTTGGCACACACACATCACAGTTTTTGAAGTTGGCAGCCTTGTATTTTGCAGAAAGTGGCAGTGAGTTGTTTAAATGAAGACTCTTGCATGGCGATAGTTTACTGTTGCTCATCTTTGTCACGGATGGCAGCACATTTGTCTTCAATTTCATCTGGAAAAAATATCACAAAATCAGGTATGATCAAAATTCAGCTAAAATTCAAAATCTGCCATTTTAGTTTATTCATTGCAAATCTTGTGGAGCAGTCCATTTTCTAAACCTCTCCTATACTAACACTTTGAAGTGCAAGCATTTTCACATCAATATAGAAGACTAACTTTATACACTGCCCATTGCTGAAAAAGTGAAGCCGTTGCCATTGATCCATTTAACTAATCACAGCTGGCTGCACATTCAGCCGTGTCGGAAAACTTCTTTAGCTATGGGGTGACAGATGGGCAATTCCATTGAATGGCATGTTGTTGGTAGTTAAATGGATTGAATTCAGTGGCTGCACTTTATCAGCATTGGGACTAGGGTTACCAGGTCGCCAATAGAAATAGCCGGACAGACCAGCCAGTTTGGCCGGACTTTTGGGTAAAAAGGCCGGACAGCCTAGAATATTGAGGATTTTGTCTCAGTATTAATAGGTACGACAAAAAAATTATATGTACAATCAAGCTTTTTTGATTATTACCATGAATCTTAATATATTATAATGAAATATAAATAACATGGAATGCCAAATCAGTTCAAGTACTTTATTACTCATCAGCCAAAGTCACTAGTAAAGAGCCTAACAAAAGCCAGACACCGTTAAGTTTGGCCGGACACGCAATCAAAAAGCCTAACTATGTCCGGCTTTATCCGGACGCCTGGCAACGCTAATTGGGACCATTTAACCATATTTTTTTGTGTCTAGAAATGAAATAAGATGGTTTCATGGCGCAACCACCACACATTAAAAGATTAACCCAATTGTGCCTACTCTTTAATCTCAACATTTTCACAGTCAATTAAAGAAATCAGTAAATGTTATTTAATTTTCCTAGCCTTAATTCACGAGTATTAGATCTCAATTCCACAAAATACTTTAATATGTCCAAATGAAATGTAAGATATTTATGTACTATTTCAATGGCATCAGCTAAGATAGGAAAAGGTCATGCAATCTTAGCACAAATGGATTAGTAAAAGTTAATCATGTTTTTGATTAAATTGAACTAAGGCAAAATTCCTGTTCATCCTTAGGTCAAATGCTTTCTTTCTGTTACTGTTTCTTCCCTCCACTTTCTCCCAGGAACCACCTCCAACCTTCATCGATGTGTGCATGCTCCATGTCGTTCACTATGCCTTCTTTCATGGAAATCTCTTACCGTCTCCCTCTGGATAGCATATCTTCTCGGCTGCGCTCTCCTTTACAGTTTGCTCTGTGTTATGCTACTTCATGAAATATCTTAGAAAAGATGGCCCGGGGTAAACCTAAGAGAGGCTACGCTTTCCAGAAAAGATGATCGGAATTTCCACAGTAGAAAGTGTAGCGAATGACATGAAGCATGCACAGGCAGGGACTGATCATCACAATACTGGGCCCAGGGCAAACATGCATTTTTGGGCCTTTACACCAGATAATGTTTTCCACGAGAAATTGTATGAAAGCTATATTATGCATTTAAATTGTATTGGGTACTCATAGCTACCTGCTACAGAAATATATCGCATGTTTAAATACTGAACATAGATACATAGCAATAAAGAATATAAAAGGATTTTCCTATACATTAATGGAAAGAACTCCCAAATTGCAAAACTAATGCCGATATATATCTAACTAGATGATTTTTTTTTTTTTAAATAATAAACTAAGTACATACTTAATGAGCAATGATCTATTATCGATAGGGCAAACAGAGACTACTGTGCTGAGTCTCCCAAATTTTAACCAAAGAAACAGCATGTTATTCAGGATAAGTACGAAATATATCAGAAATATAGTCTGTGGAATTTTTTAGGGTTTTAATGAACGACTGTTTTAGACCGATCAAAATTTTGAATCTAGCAGACTATGTTAGTACATGCTAACATGTCATTGCCAGTACTTGATTATTTTAAAATACCTTTACATATGTATTTAACTTTGGGTACAAGCATTTATGATTAAGACTGTTAGAAGGAGAAATATCTTTTTGAGAGTTGGATAAGCTAATCTTTTTCATTTTTAAAATTTTTACTGTGGATTTAGAAAATGAAAGACTAATACTTACTGTCTTTAAGTCCAAGACAGAGACCCCATTCTTTAAGGCTGATGCGGTGATCATCATCAGCATCACACTTATCAAGGAATGGAGCAATGCAATGTTCCATGGATAGAAGAGGTGCTCGGATAGGAAACAATTCATGACGTGATACTGACCTGCGATAAATATACTTATTCATAAATCTGCAGCTATATTTCTTTGACTAAAGCAATATTGATCATAACTTTCATCTTGCTTCAAGGCATAGCATTTATTTATTTCAAGTAAATTTCATCTGATAATCTTAGCAGTAGAAGCATGGCAGCAGGTGCTGCTGATTATTTTAGAACTTCTAGAATAATCTTGTTAAATTTACATTAAGGTTGCAGATAGGAAATCCAAATACAGTTTCGCACTTTTTCATTTTGTGGGATTTCGGGATTGAAATTTACTGATCCCGTGGAATTGGCATTTCATTCCGCTAGGAATTAATTTAAAATCTCCAACAGAAAAAAAAAAGTATGAAAAAGTACCAGATTTTAAAGACTATGAGAAAACACGCATGAGATCATAGCTGCCAACTTTCCAAGAAAAAAATAAGGAACCCAGAATGTGCTCATAAAATCAGAAATAAGGAACACAGTGCATGGTCAAGAAATGCATGATTAAATGTACAATTAAAAATCTTACATTGACAAAATTAAGTTATCATGTAATGATAACTCATGAGATGATGTGCATAGATAATCATTAATTTATAAAAATAAAATATACTTAACTCAATTTCTACAATAGACTTAAATGTTTAATGCAATAAGTACTTGAAAGAATAATAAGATAAATATCATTCAATTAAATTTATTGATTTGTTTACAAGGATAAATGCTTTACCAAAAGCTAAATATGTTACACTATTTTCCTTTATTCTTTTAATCCCTTGCACAGAAGCTGAAAAATGGAACATTTTGTCTTAAGAAAGTATTTACGGAACAAAGTTCAAAAAACGGAACGAATCTGTATAAAACGGAACACTTGGCAGCTATGTGAGATGCAGGCTTTAGTATATCTTAAAAAGAATTTGCAGGAATTTCTCATTTTGCAATGGGTTTTCAGTTTTAAAAAGTGACAGTCAGTTGCACTAAAGAACAGTCAAATTTATTTGAAAGAGATATATACTAACTGTTGTTGTGACTAAATAACTAGAATGAATGTTGAATTTTTACAGACATAATGGCTAAGTCTGTGAAAATTATCATAAACAGTCGGACACCCAGATTTTTCTTGATTAAAAATAGCAGTTTTTAAAATCTCGTATAAGAATCTGGGCTGTAGTCTGTTCAGTAAAATATAAATAAAAAATAAAATATTCAGCCTTCAGCTGAAATTAGTTTCCCCTCCGCTAAAGAGGTTTTTGACAGAACCTTTTAATTTGTATTGGCAGCCATGTACAGGATGTATTTGCATGTAAATCAAACGGGGAGAAACCAACCGTTCTTCCAGTGGTGTCAAGTATTTTAAACAATCCGGTATTTCGGGGAATTCGAAGCCATTGCTTATAGCTAATTCTGGTATTGTCAATTTAATCAAACAATCGTAACATGTTTTGCAAAATTTGCCAATATCATCGATATCTTTGTAAAAGACTAGTTTTATAAAGTCCGTTGTCGCTCCTTTGGACAGTAAAGTTGTTTTGGAATGGGTTCTTATTGACTTTTTGAACCACAGTCGATCACAACAATAGCATTGGTGGATTGGACCATCAGCAACAGCTTCGAAAAATTTCTCAGCTAATTTACGAAATTCTAGTTCTTCACACCTTACATTTAGATCAGTATCTGTTCTTGGTCTTTTCGATGGTATATCTAGACAGAGTCGTAAACGTTTTCTGTCTTGTCTTCTGGATTTGGATTCCGCTTCTTGAGCACGAAAATCTGGATCTTCCCTTTTTCTTTGCATAAATAGACGGTTAATTTCACGATGACTTTCTTCCGGATTAGACAACTGGCGAGGACGGCCAGCGCGGCCTTGAACAACAGTCCCGGGTATATTCTTCTGATATTTAACGATGTAATACTGAACAGTAGAGCGTGAAATACCAAGCCTACGAGCTATTTCACACTGCGTGAGTGGTGTGTCAGAAAAATAAAGTGATATGATTTGGTCTTTAGTCTCTTGAGAAAGCACCATAGTCTCAATCAATCACGGTTAATAGCTTACTTTATTTACTACTATCAATTATCATCCACGACCTTTTTTTGTCTAGATATATTACACCTTTCAGCTACATAAATTTGTTTAGAACAAAAAAGGTTATTTTTATTCTAAACTATCGTCCTGGCAACCAGCGAAAGAAAAAGAGGAAAAGAATCTTCATTGCCATCCCCGCAAACACCTTGATGGAATATACGTAAATAATTTAATTACTTTTAATTCATAGTTATTAATACAAAACTATTCGTAAATCTTTTGTGAAAAATTGCTCGAATTTATTACTTCATCCTTTTGTAACTAACGTAAAGCTAAATGTATTTTTGCGTATACACTAAAACAATAAAGATTTTTCATGTATTTTATTGATCCATATGATGCGAATTTCAAAAGTGCATATTCTTACTTTATTTACTACTATCAATTATCATCCACGACCTTTTTTTGTCTGCCAAAAACTATTACCCTCTTTAGCGGAGGGTAACAAGCTTGATGATTACTTTGTTGCAAGAATGATCAACAATTGGGGGGGTATCTACTCTGTCAACATAGTGCCGTACGTAGTAGCCATACTAATTTGGTAAATCATTCTAGTTAATCAGGCTATCTACTGTTCAGGAAAGTCTGGAAAATGCCAGGAAAATAGGAACTAGGTTAGGAAAGTGTAGAAGAAAGCTGGAAAATGCAAACTTGGTCGGAAAATTCTTATGAATAAATTTTCTGGTGTGTTAGAGCTTCTTGGCAGTTTTTTTCCTCCCATCTCCTTACTCCAGATCGAAAAATGCTAATAGAGATGATTTATATTTAGATAGAATGAATAATTTAGAATATTTGTGGGGTATATGATGCTCACACCTGTTTTGCATTCTGTGTTGGGATATTTCTTGCGACAAAAGGTTCAAAAGGCTATCTGTCTATGACCAGTGATAAAATACAGACATTTTCGTTACTATCACTCTGTATTCTTTAAGATTTGAAGTGCAGTAGAGTAAAAGATAAAATTTTATGTTCGAAATTAGGCATCTGCATATAATATTGTCATGTAGGCATTTCACCGGTCTAGATGTTACCTGTAGCACAAGTAGTATTGGTCAATATTGATTAAATCTGAACCAACCAGTATCTTACTTGAAACTCGAAGTAATTTTTTTCTGTCTAAGTACATCAATTATTATGTTACATTTGAAAGTTTATTTCAAGAAAGTTGTAGCAAAATATTTAAACATAAAAAAAGGGGGGGAAGTGCTGTTGAGCAATTTCTGAAAGTGAAATGCATGTATGGTCAGGAAATTTTTTTGAGAAACTCTCAAGAGACAGGAAAATGACTTTCAGAAATTTAATAGACTTCCTGTTAGTATTGATTGGTCAGTTCAGTTAAAGGCTGATTCTCTTTATTTTTTTAATCTCATTATCTACCCTCAGCCTTAGTTATGCCATTGTAAGCAACGTTTGACCATACTGGATTGATTGCCAACACTTCCAACGCACATTACCTGTCATATGGATGTGAATCCAGCTCACAGAATTTCCAGATAACAGCATTCGACCATTTCTTGGCTAGATCCCGCTCAGCTTCTTGTTCTAATTGCAAGTAGGGATCATCCAACTCGTGTCGCTGGGCCAGGTCGTGCATCACATTGAACAGCCATTCACGCATGCGCCTGGGAAAGTCGTCCATTTCCTCCTCGGAACACTTTGGAATGTCTGAAAGAAGTTTCAGTGGGCTCTCAGTATTAACTCAAAAGTTTCTTTTTTTCTTTTCACATAGTGTTTGATAAAATTTAAATAAGGAAAAAAAAGGAAATATAGCAGTGCAGAAAGAGTTACCTCGACACTCTCCGTAGTAGTCAACGTGGACGTGTTTATATTTTTTTGATTGACATTCTTCAGAGTTTTCAGTACATAAGCATCGCATTCTGTAGACTTCACAGTCACTGTTCCAAGTTTCATTGTGGTTGCTACAGATCTTTTAGAAAAAGAAATAAGATTTATTACTGTAAGTAATATGCACAAAGATGTAGTACATATAAAAGTAAAGTAAAAACTTGGCTGTTCAAGCCTCGTCAGGGGGAGAACCCCCCTAATTTTTTAGTTTCATTATTGCCATATTAAAACGATATTAATTGACTATGTCATTTTATCTCTCATCTTTCGTGTGTTTCGCCTGGTAACCTATGTCGAAATTTTTATGATTGTAACCTATTTATAGAAAAATACATGCGATGCGTATTCTACAGCTTACGAAATTCTGTAACAATAGATTAAAGCTGTTGGGAACTAATAGTATTTAAATATATGTAAAATACTCAACAACTTTTGTCGTGCATACTTTATTATGTCGCTTTTTTGGGACAAATTTTTTGGAAAATTTTCAATAAAGGGGGTGAGAGATAAAATGACATAGTCATTAAAATACATGTGATGCATATTCTATAGCTTACGAAGTATTGTAAGAATAGATTAAAGCTGTTGTGAACTAATGGTATTTAAATATATGTAAAATTATGTCGCATTTCGGGACACATTTTTTCCTACAATTTTCAATAAAGGGGGTGAGAGATAAAATGACATAGTCATTAAAAGTAGTGACCCTTCCAATTAAACACACCCTCCACTTTTTAAACAAATTGGAATTTTGAAAAATCACGAGAGTGTGCCCCCACGGCTGAAATTTAACATCTACTGAATTATATCTCCCAACTCCCGGGGTCTTTGAAAGCAGACTCTCAACTTAAATGACAAACTGTTAGGTTTATTGTCAGATGATGAATCTCTCAGTGGCGGATTATTGCAAGTTTGTCGGTGGGGACGGTTAGTTAGAAAATTGATATATGCATCCATTTTATGGAAGTAAAATAAGATCTTTTAATTTCTTTCTTCTCAGGGGAGGGGGGCGGCCGCCCTTGCTCTCAGTGGGTTTGTACAAATGATGAAGATTAAAGATGTTTGTGCATGTAGATATATGTTGTAGCAGATGCAAAAATTTGTCAAAGTGGATATAAACCCATCTAAAAAACATGGAGTCCCCCACACACACACTATGGATAGCTCTAGCACATCATCCATCGACGCCTGCTGCCTTTTAATATTTAGTTCTAAGTAAATACATAATGTTTCCATATTTTCTCAATTTACACGAAAATACAGTTTTTGAAACGATAGGCAATTGACATACCTCCCAAACGCATTACGTATTTTCCCTTTTTATTATAGTGTATGTGCCACCTCCAATTTTTTTTTTACAACTTATCGTCGTGTTTGAGGGAATGGAAAGTGCATTAACGGAATGTTAAACTTATTTTTCCTTTAAATCTCGTGTAAGCGTCCCCTTCCTTTTTTTACAAGTTTTCTCCATGTTTGTGTTTGTGTTTTTTTCTGAGGGGGGCAGATTAATGGTATTATTACAGTTATGTATAAGTGCTAATCTTATATTGATTGTATCTATATTTTGTACCAAAGTTTTTTCAATGATGGAACACTTTGGGGATCTAAATTTGATGGAGTACCTGGTACAGTTTCATAAAGCATCTTGTGTAAATCCGAATCTAGTGTATTATAGGCTAAGGCAGTGATAACTTTTTTTTTTCTTTCTTCACGGAGCACTTATTACCTTTGCACAGAGCACCATTTGAGGAAACTCAGTTCCATACTGCTGTTTAGCTACTCCTGAAGAAATTCGTTATCTAGGACTTCAGTGTTATCTGTTACAAGTCTGCTTTTGGGTTAATGCATCACATGCTATTAAGGATGCTTGAGAATTTTCTCTCTTTCGTAGTTTTAACTCACCATCCATCATAAATATGTTATTTTTCCTCCCTTCCCAATTTTTCTGTTCCAATTCCCATCACCGAATCTCCTCGAATCAAAAGCTGCTTTTGTGACACGACACTTACCTTCCTTCTTGAGTCGGTCTCTTGCGGGCACTCTGGGATGCACACACACTGTCCCTCTCCTTTTTCATTGACTTCACAGACTCGGCCTGTCCCACAACGCACCTTCAGGCATGGATCTATAAAACAAACACAATTTAAGTAAAAAAAGAAGAAAAAAAAATTCAAATTACTTCACCATAGTGAAAAATCATGCCCTTTACAGAATAGTGGGGCTTGTCAATTTCTCTCCAAATATAGTTTTGGGAACTTATTTTTTGTCGCCAAACTTGGCGATAAATCGCCAAAAGACATACTGCTACTGACAACCTTTTAGGCAATGATTTAAAAACTTTTTTTTTTAAATTTTTTAATGGTAATATCATTCATATAGTAAAATAGTAATGTTTGGCGAATTCTCGCAAAATATAGAAAATATTGCAAAGTGGGATTCAATTTTGCGAACTTATTTTTGGCGCCAAATTTGGCGATAGATCGCGAAAAGTGGACAACCTTGGTGACTTTCAACATATTACTACAAATGCCACCCAGTGCCAACCTTTTAGGCAAGGTTTTAAAAAACATGTTTTGTTTTGTTTTTTTTTAATTTTCTGAATGAAAACATCATCAGAACTTGACCAAATTAGTATAGGATCCCACATATAAAGACTTTTTCGAAAGAAAAAAGAATTATCGAAATCGGCCCACGAGTGG
The DNA here is from genome assembly GCA_038373885.1 of Cheiracanthium punctorium. Lineage (NCBI taxonomy): Eukaryota > Metazoa > Arthropoda > Arachnida > Araneae > Cheiracanthiidae > Cheiracanthium > Cheiracanthium punctorium. The sequence continues at coordinate 36,328 of JAWZYV010014165.1, forward strand.
TAAAAAACTATCGAATATATACATTCTAAAAAGATTCCGACGAACGGATAACTTGCTCTATTTTGGAAGTCTGTTACTAATCATGAACAACTTCAGCGATGGCCAGGGTTGCCAATTTAGCTACTTTTTGGATAGATCTGCCTTTTTAAAGAACCTGAGTAACCTCAAATTTTTGAAAAAGCTACCTAGGAAATTCAGAATAGGCTAAATGAAAGTATAGAATTAAAAAAAAAAAAAAAGAAAGAAAGAAATCAGGTGGGGCTGTGTCGGAGGACACGGTCATTGGTTTAACGCGAAACGTCTATGTCAGCGAGTCGCTTTCAAATTAAAGATTTTCTCAACAGATGTATGGGTAGTATCTTCACTGGTTATGTCCACTGGTACAGGTACAGAAGCAATAGAGGTGCTCGTAAGATCGGCGTCATTTACTGAGCGTTCCTTGGCAGCTTTGAGACATTCACGCCCTCTCGGCGCCGGGCATTAGGGTACCTGTGCATGGTCCATAGCCCCCCTCTTTCCAACGATAGCAGGGATTTATTTTTCCGGCAGGCTCTAGCACGGGCTGAGGCCGACGTATTGAATTTCTATAATTTTTTATACACTTCCTGGTTATTTTTACCCAATTGTCCAAATTACTCTTTTTTATTTGAATCGAACGGTTTAATAAACTTTATAAATCCACGAAAGAATGTCCGCGCTTTCGCGTCTGAGTCGTGAGTTACATGGATAGAAAGGAGCGAGAGCGCTGATTTCGGTCATTCTGCGCAGTGTCCCTCACCGGCTATCCCTCCCGGCCCCGGCGCAGACTCAGGGTCATAATTGCGAGTTGCTTATAAAAGCTAAATAATGACACTGGGTTTATGTTTCTAAAACTAATGGTTTTGTAATTGTGAAAGTAGAAGTTAGGGATCCATTTGAGCAAACTCACAAGGATATTCCCACATTTTGAGACAACTGATTAATCCAACAAGCTCTGATAATCGATTAATACGATATAAAACTTTTGCAATTTGTATATAAGTACTTTTATTTATTTATTTTGTACATTGGTTAACGGGCTTTGTTTTGTGGAACGAAAATGTTTGAAGTAGTCCTCGAATGTCGGAAAAAAAAAAATGTTGGTGGAATTTGCGCCCTGCTAACTGAAAAGTACCAAACTTTCTGATGTGAACAACATATAACTTCTTTGGTATGTCTTTTAAATAGCTATACGTATTTTTGAAGTACTTAATTTTAGCTTATTTCGTTCTGAATTGAGATACACTTCAATGTAAGAGACAGAGCCTGATTATCACATGGGACTGCTGTGCAATAGGCTGGGGCCCCTTAAAAATAAAGAGTCTCCAAATCTGATTTGTTATATTAGAAATTCATATGTACCGCAATTAATTTTTTTAATTAAATATCCTTTGCCTTTTATCCTTTTAATTAAATATCCCCAACCTATAGCATAATTGTTTAACAATACCTGGACTTACTTTCTTTTCTTCAAAACTCAATGAGAATGTCTTTAAGACTCGTGGATCAATGAAAAAGGAGTTAAAAGAGTTTTTCAAAACCTATGGGGCCATATAAATGCTTATTATAAAATATCCATTTGTTAACATTTTTTTATATTATGATGAAGAAAAGAATATTTCGAATTTTTTGGATTTACCAGTTTCTGGCATACAGAACTAGGTGCCCGTGACAAATAATTACCATTCCTTAACTTAGCTCACACATGCGCTAATAATGCAGATTGACTTAAAAATATTAAAAAATCCCTTTAAATACATAGTCTTGTTCTAAGCGAGAATAAATCAAAACAGTTAACAAAAATGTTAAAATATTTATGATAGTATGAAGTATGGGGCTCCAAAATAACCTTTGGGGCCTCATCTAAGTATGATCAGTCTCTGATAAGAGATATTGCCGAGCTGGGATTCAATTCTGGAAACTTACTTTAGCATCCAATTTGGCAATGGAACAAACCAAAATCCCCAAGTTTGTCAACAGTCGGAGAGATATTCGACATTGGCAAGGCCCAAAACTGCCACTATTCCACAAACTTTATTGTAAATAATTTGGGTGACCCTGTAAATAATCAGTGAAATCAAGTCACTCACCTTCCTTGTACCCTCCCTCCACTTCATTTTCTGAGGCATCCTCCTCGGAAGTTTCTTTGTCCGCTTCATTCAGGCTTTCATCTTCAGCTATCATATCCAGCTGGTCTTTTTCAGCGCTGTCTTCCTCATTGCTCTAAGCAACAAGAAGGATAAATCATATCAAATGCATCCACTGTACACAGGGTGTCCCCCAAAAAAAGGTGGAAACACTCTTTAATTCTTTATTTATTAGATGTAAGTGGGTAATGTTACATTAAAAAAATAAATAAATAAATAAAAAATAACGTAGGAAAAGGGACTACGTTAAAAAAAAAAAAAAAAAAAAAACCTCTCTTAATTTTATAAAAAAAAGTTACACTTTTTAAATTTTTGTGCAACCCCCCCCCCCTGCAAAAATATTCCCAGATAGTAAAAGGTGCCCCATGCACTAATAAGGTGATATGTAAAATTCGAAAATTATATCCTGAAAAGTATCGGGGATATGAAGATAAATATAAGCCGATTCAAACCGCTTTTCAATAGCCGTCGAAATCATGTATGATGATCGCGTTCCAAGCATCGTGCAGAAATTACGAAAGAAAGAAATTAATTTTTTGCACTCTAGAACTAAACGTCCACATTCGAATTCATGATTACCTTTATTTAAAGATCTGGAGCGACGTCACTCGATTTTTCAAACACTTGATCTTTACCAGCGTTTAAATAAATTTGATTCATTTCAATCGGACATATAGTCTTCAGACGCTAGTGCACTTCAAATAATTTTAGTCTATAGGCCGCAACATATAAGAATAGTTTTCGTAACCCTGTAAAAAAAAACTTTCTGCATACAATGTGTAAGTCAGTGACCTATAATATGCATACCTAATTTGAGCTCAATCGAAATCACGATACAGACACTAGCGCACTTGCAAGAATTTGGGCACTAATGTATTAGAACTTTTCTTAGCCCTGTACAAAAACTATAAGCAATGCATACACAAAAATCTATGCAGGTTGTGTGACGGTGATCTATAATATAAATGTCCAGTTTGAACTTATTTGAATGCACCATTTAGACACTTGCAGACTTTGATTTACGTCCGTAGACTATAATGTATGTATAATTGTTTATACGGATCTGTGAACAAACTAGCGGGTCTACAAACACTAAACTCAATACAGGTCATGTGATCATGACCTATAAAAAACATACCCAATTTACGATCAATGGAATGCACCGTTTAGATACTAGCGCACTTTCGAGAATTTCCGTCCGTAGACCGTAATGTAAAACAATTCTTTTTAGTGCCCTGTAAAAAAATTTAAGTCCTATACACACCAAAATCACTAACGGTCGTGCGACGGTGTTTTATAATATGCATACCAAATTTCAACTCGATCGAATGCATCGTTCAGGAACCATCGTGCTCACTCTCACACACACATGCATACATCTCGTAAAAATAGCATAAATGAATTCAGAAGACCTCAAAACGTGTCAATACATCAATTATTTGTTGTATTATTTGTAGTATTATTTGCAGTAAAATAGTAATTATTTTTTATTACTGTACAGTACAGAAGGAGTTGGTTCATTACTTTGAACTGTCTTATTGCATTTTTTAAATTTTTTTTTTCTTGCGTCATTGTTTTATGAAGACAGATCGTGGCATAAAAACATCGTCATTTGTACCCCCGGCTCCGGAAAATGTTTGAAGTTTTTCTGCGTACTCGAAAGCCATTGAATATGTTGGGAGCGGCTGAGGCTGAAATTCTCAATATTCGTCGCTTTCATTGAGTTCGGGATGTTAAAAACATTTTTCTAAGAAAGGATTGGTTGAAGATATATTATGAACCCAGATGTTCCCCTAGTGTACGTCCCCCCCCCCCGCTGCAAAATGTAAAAAATGGCACCCCCTTTTATACTCTAGATCTGAGCGAATAATCGAAATGGTGCCCCTTCGAAGACGGCGCTCCGATGCGATGCTTACCGTGTCGTGCCACCCCTGTATGAAACACACAAATATTTGTTCTTTTTAACTGTGATTTACCCGTTAAAAACGAGTTATGCTCCCATACTTTCCAACCAAGTTTTTCCAATTTCCTCGTTAAATCAGAAGTCGTTATAAACAAGTTCGATTGTATTTTTACTCCCTCGTACCAAGTAAAAGGAAGCACAGCGATCGCAAAAAATTTCGGTATTCAGATTTTGACCATCGGTCTGTCTGTCTTGTTATCGTGGATTATGGAGACTTAGGCGCGTCTGCTTTTGCACTATTTTCTACCAACCCCAAATCAAATCTAGATTAGGAAGATAGCGGCAGCTGCGAAAGGTGTTAATTAAAATTAAACATTGGCGCAACAGCCCAATGGCGGGCCAAGGCCTGGGCTGCCCAATCTCGCTTTAGTGACCATGGGCTCTGGGGTGTGAAAGCATATGCGTCGGCCAGGTGTTCAGCCTGACGCGAAGACCCCAGTGATTCGATCCCAAGCAGGCTTGCTACTCGTTTTATAGACCCACTCAAGGGACGAAAAGCTGAGTGAACCTCGGCCGGGAATCGAACCCCAGACCTGTGGCACGCAATGCGCTAACCGTTTAATTACTACCACTAATTCCCGAAGAGTTCATTTCTACCTGATTCGGGAGCCAATAGATGGCAGCACTACTGATTGTTTGGGGGGAGAAGCTTCTTAATTTTGAAACAAATACCAAGCAGAAGATCCCCAAAGCTTAGTTTTGACATCCCCAACAGGTATCGTTTAGAATGGGAGCATGAAAAACATTGCGACCTTTTCGTATTTAACGTCGCCCCAGTCACCATGAGCGAGTACGGAGGCAGGGCCCGATCATCATGATATTGGGCCCTGGGCAAATACAAATTTTTGGGCCTTTGCACTTACGAGAAATTACATAGTCCACATTTAAGTTGTTTTGGGCACATATTTATCTGCAGAAATATATATCAAGTTTAGATACTAAATATATGCATACATTGCAGTAAAGAATATTAAATGATTTTTGCATACATGGATAAAATTTATTTTCACAGATGATGAATATCTAGACACATACTACATATACGTACACTTCTATACTAAACTCCTTTAAAATATAAATGAAAAGAATCGAAACACTTACAATACGTATCGTAGAACTGATAAGACTTTCTTATAATAAAATTTACAAAAAGAGGCTCAAACACTGGCTCACGGATTTTGTTCGAATGCTCATGGGTTTTAGAGGACCCTTAGTACAGTAAAATATCAGAGAATCAGCTTACGACTCAAGATAATGACAATCCAAATTTTGTACAAAGTTTTTTATGAATTAATAAATAACAACCTGTGTTGAAAAGTACAAAAATTTTGGGCCCCTGAAATTGGTGGGCCCAGGGCAAGTGCCCCGGTTGCTCTGCCGATAAACAGGCTCTGTACGGAGGTGGTCGTTGTTTGGTCCCAGGATCGAACCTACAGCTTTCGACTACGAGATCGACGCCTCACCCAAGTGGGATAGCTTTGAACTGGGAGACGGAAGGTGCCTGGATCGAAACCAAGGTCGCGTCCGCCGCCCTAACCGTTCGGAGTTTTCCATGGTTTTCTCCGAAACTTAACATAAATACGCGTTAGGATCCCTTAGAAAATCCCCACAGAGGGCAATCCAACATCAGGCCTAGATCCCTAGCGTAGATAATTGGCCGTAACCCACATTTCCTAAATTGGGGTAGTTGGTCCCAGGGTCGAACCCACAACCTTTCGGCTACGAGATCGACGCCCCTCGCAAATGGGATAGCTGGTCCCAGGGTCGAACCCACAACCTTTCGGCTACGAGATCGACGCCCCTCCCAAATGGGATAGTTGGTCCCAGGGTCGAACCCACAACCTTTCAGCTAGGAGATCAGTGCCTCTCCCAACCGGGTTACCGCGGCCCTTTGACCATCGCTAACTTTAATTTTTGCATGACGTCTCCACGTATGCATATATGTATGCACGATCTATTCTAAACGTCTGCAAGCTCAATTTGACTAGATTTTACGCAAACGTCTGTATGAACGCATGTATACAACTCGCCTAACTCAAAAACTATTAGACGTAGAATGTACAAACTTTATATTTAGGATATTGTTTTAACATTCAGTTGAGCAGCTGCATTTTCGATTGCAATCGACACAGTGAGTAGTAGTTTTCAGACAAGGACATATTTAAGGGGAGATCCAGGGGGTCTGGACCCCCCCCCCTCCACCCCCAAAATTTTAATTTTTTGTTACTAAAATTATGATATGTATTTTTGTGGAAAATTTTGTCTTTTTTACCAATTGGACCCTCTTCGAAATTTTTGGACTCCCTCCAAAATGTTTTTCTGGACACGTGCCTGTTTTCAGAATAGTGTCACCGAAAAGACTTTTAATACATTAAAGTCTATGGACAGCTTCAATACAGTGTGGTCTCACATAAGTCTGTAGAGAGTCATTATTTATGTTATGCACCAAATCTTGCCGATCTTCGCGAGGTTTGTTAAAATGTCGCCAAATCTCGCACCAAAATAGGTTTTTAAAACTGAGCCCAGCTCTGCAATAACTCTTCTATTTGCCAGAGAAATGTCCAGACCTTAGTACTATTGAACTAAGGCAGCCCAGTTTCAAAAAATAAATTATAATTTAAAAAAAAAGAACTAAAGAAACACGCTTTTAAAGCAATATGAATTTAAAATAAAAAAACAAATCTTCAAATGTACCGATTTGGTTCCACAGCAGTACGATATCCCACAATTCGGTCAATTTTGAATTAAGCTTAAAATAAGAATAACGTGATTGACAAAAATAAATAAAATAATGATAAATTTTTAAAAATCCGTAACGCTTTCATATTTCAACTACGCACTAAAATGCTGTGTAGTAAGGATGGTAGGACTGTGCTTGAAATAGGTGAATTTCTGCAAAACTGTCATTGACAGTAATATATTGGAATTATTTTGAGTGCTCCTGTAGAAGAACTATTAATGATACAGACACTCTTTTCGATGGAGAATATTATCATGTAATCCTTATTACATGGATCCATTTTGCTTCGGCTGAAATACACGAATATCTATAAATGACACTTTAAATAATGATTGCGCCTAATGTATTGGAATTCTTTTGAGTATTCTTGTAAAAGATATATAAATGCTACACACAACCTTTTTAAGAGGGACGTAGTACATACATAAATTTCGTTAGTAAACGATGCCTGTTTACGGTAGATAGAGTACGGACGGATGGACAGGCAGACAGAAAAACCGAAATGATGAACACTTTTCCAACTTTGTTGAAAAATGCCAAAAATTGCAGATTAAGATAGAAAGTATTGACGTTCCCCCGTTTTTGATGGTAAAACAAACGACACGTCTATTGCTAATAACTGAATTAAAATACAACTGAAATTGTGCTGAGGGCTTGATTGGAAGTTAAATAAATAGTGTATTTAAAAGAAAAAAAAAATCCTTAGAAATTATTTCTTTAGCAAATTTTGAAATATGTTTTAATGTGGAATAGAATGGAACTTACTTGCGGAATATCCTTGCTCGCTGCACATACAATTAGCAGAAGAAATACCCCGAATGAAGCACTTAGAAGTTTCATCTCGCCTGCTCTGCGCTGAACGACTCAGAAGCAGCTGCTGAAAAAAGAAAGACAAATCATGCCTAAACCATCGACCGTGAAACATCGTGGAGAGTTGGATGCTGAAGAATTATGCTCGTGATATCTACACTGTTCAAAATATATCTGTAAATTAACGGAAAAAGGACTGGGAGCAAAGTTGCCAGAAAATGTCCGTTCTGTTTATTATTTTTCCGTTTTCTGGACTTCTAACTTTCCGTTTTACCAAAACTGCGAAATAAAACAGGTAAGCCATCGCTAGGATCGAACCCTGAACCCACGTATCTGGAGACGGTTGCTTTAGCCACTAGACACCACACGACTTGGATTGGCCAAAGGGTGAAGTAAAGGTTATTTTAGTTTCCTTGCGGGGGAGGAATTTGTGCGTTTCATGATTTAAAATTCGAGATAAAGTGTTCTCCAGTTATTATCAACATAGTCAAATTATTGGATTAGCAAGAAATTAATTTCGCTTTTTACAAATGTATATAGTTTGTAAAACATTTACTCTTTAGGTATTTGTCATATCGGTTTAGATTTCCAAACAGATTGCTGCAAACGCTGAAAATCGGAAAAGAAATACATTGGCTGCTAAAAATATTAAAAAAATACACCTTGATTTTTCGTTCTCAGTTTGAAGTAATATTAATAATAATCACTGAAATTATTTTCTAGCCAGTTCTGTACATTTATGAATGTGTTTTGAAATACTCTTTGTTATGAAAGGGAATTCTTCTTTTAAAAAGTAATTAATTATAGCTTAAATTTTAATTACTCATTATAGTTTAATTTTTAATTACTCATGAGAATGCGTTTGGTGTCAATATTTTTATCCATCTAAAATGTCCAACGAAAATCCATTTCTCAAAACTACTTACAAAACTTACAAACAAAACCAAAGACGGAAATTTGCCGTTTTCACAAGAAATTGCCGAAAGTTGCAATCATTTTTCTTCGTTTAACGGAAAATTACCAATTGTTGGGGAAAGCGGTCATTTTCCTGGAAATTAAGGCTGGAATTATCCTGAATTTTCAGATTATTTTTAACAGTGTAGCCACATAATTCGCGTGATTTAACTTGTGCCTGTAGCAGGCCCAGATTGGCCAGCTCGGATCGTCGGCGATTGTCGAGGGCTCCTTGCCCTAGGAGGCTTCCCCAAAATGGATATATCAGGGGATTTTATTTTAATATATATATCAGAGTAATACAACAGAGTAATTTGATTATTTATTCCCCAGTAATATTATGCCTTTACACAGGGGCATGGGGGAGGACCCCACATACCCCGCGACCCGAGGGACCCCGGAAGAGTCAGGGGCCCTAACAGCTTAAAAATATTTAAATGGGGTTTTTATGCACGCAAACCTAATTTTCAAACCTTACATATTCTAATATTCAGCCCCTTTAAATGCGCCAGTTTGGGGTCCCTTTTCAATCTCTAGCCTAGGACCTCCGAAGGAGCCAGTCCGACCCTGGTCGCAAGTTTGGCTTGCCAAAGCGCTCTCCATTCCCTATATCTACGTTGACTATCAGGCCCGCTGAGAAGGGGGGTGGGACAATTGCCCTGACCCGGGCCCGAAGGATGGATGTTACGAATTTTTAACGTACAAATGACACGGGAAAATAAAATATTTCTATCTCCCAAAACCTTTTTTAGCTCACTCAGCTGCTTTCACAGGAACTTCATAAAAACATTTATAAGCAACTAAATTTACCGATTGAACTGTTTATTACTTCCTATTTTTTACATTTTCTCATAAAATGGAGTTTTGTAAATTAGTAACTAATTTGATAAAGAAGGTAACTCTGCTTTAAGACAGAAAAAACAACGTCAGCAAACACCAAATGAGATTCAATGCCGCAAACCGGTTTCGGTAAATATGACTTAACATCATCAGTGCAAGAATACTGATGTTGGTAAGTCATACTTAACGAAATCGGTCTGCGGCATTCACTCTCATTGGTGTTTGCTAACGTTTTCCTTTCTGCGTTATTCATTTGGCTACGAATTTTACAACAATAACTCTGCTTTAGTTTCAAATAGCGACTACCCAACACTTTAAAAAGTCTTAGATTTAATTGCATCAAGTGATTCTCTATATATATATTAAATAAGAATTTCAGAATTATATGTACGTTACTTTAAAATTATGCTGATAAAATACTTGCAATTTTTCATGGAAGTTTTATCGTGTACAAGGTTTGGTACTGATGGTTGAAGGAAAATTTAAAGTGTACTAATTCTAGTACTTAATAAAACTTTGCTGGATTAAAAAAAGAAAACAAAGTTTGTTTGTTTTTGAGAGGGAGAGGGGGCCCGTCGTAAATACCTGCCCTAGGGCCCGATAATCCTGTCGGCAGCCTGGCTGTATGATTCCATTCCGTGGGTTTTCATACATCCAATTTCGCACCTCCCGAAGTGAAAAACTGAAGTGCCACCCACGGTCCGAGGGTTTTGTGCTGCGGGTGGCACCGGACAGTGCGCTCAGATCTGCATCGCATATGAACAACTTTTTGAGACCATGCCGTCACTTTAATTAGCATGCAAAACGCACGGACTTGACAAACGATTTTCATATGCACACGCCCGTCTGTCACACTTCCGTCGTCAGCCAACGTGGAAAAAAAGAGAGGGCTGCTTGCTGACGAAAGAACAGGCCAGACACACACAAGGGTCTGTCGGCCTGCCCACGCAAAGTCGTAGGCTCTGTTGACACATTCTCTGTTGTGTTGAATGTGGTAGTGGATCCTTGTGTGTCCCCGTCAGTTTTATTTATCTGTTTTATTTTTATATTTTTTTGCACTGGAGAATTAAAAAAAAAAAATGGCGAGAGCACAAGATGGTGGGAAAGACGGGAGTTTACTTTCGAAAGGGAATTCAGTGACGTCACGCTCCCGAGGATCTTGATGATAAACAGAAGCTTCCGCTTTCTTTGGAAGAGCGCGCGAGTGTTCTTGCGGCAAAAATACCTTCTCTTAAAAAAAGAGATCCCTACTAGAGATAGGTCGGGCTCATTTTTTAAAGCTCCAAGCTCGAGCCAGAGTGATATTATTGAAGTCGGAGCCCGACAGAGTCCGAAATGTCAACTAACAGTAAAATAAAAGTCAGTGACTTAGTTCATTGGCAGAATCGGAATATAATAAATTTTGCCGTTTGTGCAAATTAAAGATAAATATAATAGCAAACTCTTAATCAAGCTAATTCTTTATAGATCACTCTCATTTTTTAATCACTCTTATTTTTTAATCACTCTTATAGATCTTTTCGATCTCTTTATAGATCACTCTTATTCTTTTTTTTTGAGAGGTACAGGGGGCCCGTCGTAAATACCTGCCATTGGGCCCAATAATTCTGTCGGCGGCCCTGGCTGTATGATTCAGTTACTAAGTAATAAGTTTATCAAGTAATAACTAGTAATTAGTTTATTCCTCGATTGAATCAATTTTTAAAATCCCTTTTCAAGGAGTATGTTCAATAAAAGAGCTAAACTTCGCTATCATAAGAACACAACAAGTGAAGCAGCATCCGGCTTGGCCACAGCTTGGGAGGGTCAACACCCTCTCGGCTCGACTACTGAGGGAACGTGTATGCTCATGGAAGTCGGGGCACGTCAAACCCGTCGTGACTCCAATGTCCTCCAAGTTGTTAAACGATACCTCAAGAGGTGCCGATTTCAGGGGGTTGGTCCCTCCTCTGAAATGGGTTCAAAATTGGGGGACCACCGGGCTAAACTCGGACTTCCTCCCACTGGCGGCTCACTAAATGTGGAAGGCGCCCTAATCTGCCCATCGCCTCCCTACCTGAATAACATAGAGACATAAGAAACAACAAGTACAATAAAAATAGAAATTTCTCCCGAACCCGAACACAATCGTGAATTACAGAGCCCGAGCCCGGGCTGATCCCGTCTCATCTCTAATCCCTACCATGGCTTTTTAAGCATAAAAAGGTCGGGGAGAGATTAGTAAAGTGTAAATCGAAAATACTGTCCAAGATCAGAACGTCAGCATGGTGATTCACTTATACTGAAATGTAGTTAAAATAATTCAAACAAAAAGAAAGATAAATCATGGCAAATGCATTGATTATACAACACTTTCCAATTTACAACAATATTTTCGCGCCAAATGTGGCGATGCCGTGCGCTTAAATAGGGCGAGATTTTAGTTCGAGGCTGGCCACCTAAGGGAGGATTCCTCGGGCGCAGGATCTTTTTAAGCGTTCCTGATGCGTATTCACGTTGCATTTAAGGCTGAAGTGTGAATTTCCAGGGCTCTGGCGTACCATGCGGCGGTCGATCTAACGGCATGGAATTTGGGTCGTTTTTCTCCTGGTGTTTCTACGTGAATGCGCGTTAGAACCATAGATATATGAATCTCTCGATTGAGCAAAGCAAAAGAAAACTTGTTGCCTCCAAATGGTAGCCATGATAGAGGCATGCGCATGCGCAGAATGGCAATAATTTAAATTGTAATGGTATTTTCAATCATTTTAGAACGATCTGTATTTTAAAAAGTACTCGTATCGAAATATTTTCCCTCGAACTTATTTATTTTTCTTAAGTATTGCAACGAACGTTCTATCGACGGCAGCCATGATAGTGGCAGAAATGGGGTGCGTTTTTGGCAACAAAAAGCACACGATGAGGAACAGAAACATTGGATGAGCAATCTAGGTATTCCTAAATCTATGATTAGAACCCCTTAAAAAGTGCTTTGCTCAAGGCATCCCTCTCGTATTCAGATGCCCCGCGCGTATGGCAATACAACATACACGTGGACTAAAATTACGCTGTTTTCACTATACAGATATGGTTCTTAATTCTATTAATGAGCACTTAGGTATTGGATTTGCCACGATTATTTATCTTGAAGTAATGGCCCTAACAAAAATCGCAGTTTTCTTATGGCAGTTTTGCAAATCGGACAGAAATGTAAAGCACTGTACACATACACTGAAGAGCCAGTGAGTTAGGTATTGAAAATTCGGAGCTGTGCCTGGAGGTGACTTGCAAATTGATGTAAGCAGGGGTTTGAAGCGATAAAGAGTAGTCAGGAGCGTAGCCAGGAAAATTTTTCGGGGGGGGGGATATGCGCCTGGAAAATATTTTGGGGGGGGGGGGATATGAACTTATATGTGTACAAATAGACGGAATTTCATCACTAATACAAAAATTTCGGTGGGGGATATATCCCAATATCCCCCCCCCCTGGCTACGCCCCTGAGAGTAGTAGCTGGTAGTATTCAATGAGATACTGGCCAAAAGTACGGATCTAAGCGCATTTAACCCTTTAACGCGCAGTGATCCCGCTCTGGGATCACCAAACTCTGACGTTTTGACTGTTGCCAGTCACGAAGAATAGATTGGATTTCTATAAAAATAGTTGAGGGTGACATAGCTCCATGAGAATCCTTTACTTTTTTAGCACGTCATTTCCCGTAACAAAAATGATCACGATTATTTTTAACAGCACTGACATCTGCTGAAAAATGGAAGAACGCGAGAACAGCTGGATCGATTGCCCAATGCTGAAAAAAGGGCAGCCGTTGCCGCACAGCCAGCTGTCGTCAAAAAAGGGTCTCTAGATCTGTGGCACGCGATGGACGTTTCGATCGTCCGCCATCTTGCTGGTAGTTAAGTCGAGCGATGGCAACGGCTGCCCTTTTTTCAGCATTGGGAAAGGGTTGCGCCTCAAAGGGTTAATAATGGCCGCGCCGTGTGGTCTCGTAGAATGGATCCCGCCATTTCGGAAGCACTGCAGGAACTATGATTTTCACGCACCACTGCGTCAACAATGTCGATAAATTGCCAAGTCAAATATCGGTTTTTACCAACTTCTTCATTTTTTTATCAATTATATTACCAACTTTTTTCTTTTGCCAACTGGTTTTGCGTGATTTTGCCAAGCGTAGCGTACCAGAAATAGAAAGCAAATTAAGACTCATCGTCCTAAGAGAGTCCTACTGCTGACAAAAAGAAACGTTGAGCAACGATTAGAAAGGGCATGGGAGCATCGTTGATGGACCGTCAAGTCGTGGGGAAATGTTGCCCGTAGTGATGAAGTCGCGATTCACTTTGGTACATCCCGATGGCACAGTACTGGTACGGCGTAAACGACATGAAGCTATATAGAATCGTTCCTGACAACGGGGGACTTTTCAAACAGGCGGAGGTGGAATGATTCTTTGGGGAGTGTATACATGGACTGAAATGGGACCCCCCTGGTGCTTATGACATCGTCTCTCAGAGGTGAATGCTACCGGGAAGTCTTTGATGACCATCTTCGCCATCTTCATAGTCTTCTAACCGTCATCATAAAGTCTTCGAAAGCCCACAACAAAGATTGTCCCGGTTCAGCAAGACAATGCACCGTTCCATCCCTTCCGAATTGTATCAAGATGGTTGGATGAACATTCTGCAGACCTCCACGCGCTTTCCTAGCCATCGAATTCGCCTGACCTCAATCCCATTGAGCACATCTAAGATGTTATTGAGACAGATGTTCGAGGCTCCGTCTAACATCCATCTAAAGTTAGTGAATTGTGGGAGATAGTTCAGGAGTTGTGGATAAGTATGGCTCGAATCGAATACACAACAAAGATTGTCCCTGTTCAGCAAGACAATGCACCGTTCCATCCCTTCCGAATTGTATCAAGATGGTTGGATGAACATTCTGCAGACCTCCACGCGCTTTCCTAGCCATCGAATTCGCCTGACCTCAATCCCATTGAGCACATCTAAGATGTTATTGAGACAGATGTTCGAGGCTCCGTCTAACATCCATCTAAAGTTAGTGAATTGTGGGAGATAGTTCAGGAGTTGTGGATAAGTATGGCTCGAATCGAATACACAACGAAAGAAAGGCGGTGCTACGCGCTACTATTGGGTTGGCAACAAAGTAATTGCGTTTTCTTGTATAAAATTCAAGCAAATAAGTTTTCAACAAGTTTTTAATTACAAGTAAGCTGTGCCTGAACATACGATTCATATTTGTTACATTTTAAAGTAAGAATTTCACTGGCAGTATTTTTTTTTCGTCCATAAAAGATGGCCACCCTCCCTCTTCTTTCGCTTCTATCCTCCTTAGAGGACAATATTAAAAATGTCCTGAAATTAATTTTTAGGTATTCGTGACTGCTGTATTTTACAGAAAGAATTTCACGGATATCTCTATTTTTATTTGAGATCACGCGGGATATGTGAAAAGAACTTTTCGGCCCCTTACCCCCCCCCCTAAGATTACGAATTTTGGAAAATGCTCTCTGATCTAGCACCTATGTTGAAGAACTCACGTACGTGCCAAATTTCGCATAATTAACTTCAGTAGTTTTAGCCAGGCGAAATATTGACATACGGAAAAACTCAATTACTTTGTTGCCAACCCAATAGATAGGTGTACCTAATTCAATTGCTCTTCAGTGTATTTCGTACACTGTAAAAAAATCTTATCAAAGAAATAGAGGGGGAAATGATTGTGCCTGAAGAAATTAACCTTTAATCCGTCCGTTTTTTTTTTTCTTTCTTTCTTTAGAGTTGAAATAGGTCTTGTAAAATATTTTCTTAAGTTAAATTTGAAAGTAGGTATATTGGATGGTACACTGCAAAGCACTCGTTTCAGAAATTATGTAAGTTGAAGCAATTCCCATCAGGGATAATAAATTAACCGTAGACTTCCGTTCAGTAGCTCAATCAGGGGCGGCCCGACGCGGTAAGCAAGGTAAGCATCGCATCGGGGGGGAACCACCCACGAAAGGGTGCCATTTCGAACTCAAAAACTGAGAAAAACTTAATCTGGAGCATAAAAGGGGGCGCCACGTACCCTGGGGCCGCCCTTGTGCTCTATTCATTGGAAGGGGGAGGGGTGGGGAAGAACATGCATCTAAATTTTTGAGCAAGACATAAAATATGAAAACGCTGTTTGTATCAACGCAGTTCTGTCGCTTTATTTTTTATGTATGTATGATGAAAATGCTTAAGGAATTTATTCGAAGAAACGGAATCTCTCTCACGGACTTTATAAACAAGGGGAACAAAAGCTAATCGCGCCATGGACTCGAAAAACTTCAGGGTGATTCCTCATAAACTATACTACAGACCGTAGTAAATGAAACAAGAGTGTCCTGTATGAAACATCCTGAAAAATTCTACAGCTTCAAGCTGTACTGAAAAAACTTTCCAAGAGGGACTCATCCTACAGCGGTATGGTTGCAGATTTATTTTAGATACATTCATAACACTTTTAAAAATATAAAAATGCAACATTAACAATAAAAGTAGTCTTTCAATCACTTTTCATGTCTAACTTCCTTTGTTTCTGCTAGCTTTCAAAGGTTACCAAGAGCTGTGAATCCCTTATAGCAAAATTTATCTAAGAAAAGTTCAGAATTATACAGCTTCTTTTGTTGTCTTTTTTAGACAACGGTATGCAACTTTTGTTGAAGGAAGTTGCTCTTACTTAAGGCTCTAGTTCGAAGAAAAAAAAACTATGTTTTTAGACTTGGTACACAAATTGAAATAAAGTAATAGCACCATGGTCTCAAAAAATTCCAGATGGTTCTTTATAAGCTGCTTTACACACTGTGATAAACAAAAAAAGCTGTGCCTTTTTGTGAAATTTTCAGAAAAAATTCTTAAGCGTGGATCTGAGCTGCAAGATTTTTCGAAGAGTGACACGTTTTGCGAAAATTTCCGATTTTTAAGAATTTTTCCTAAAAGTTTTGAAACTGATACCGATGGATCGTTTATTTCAGTATGTAGTACAGCTTGTAAAGAGACAGTTTCAAAATTTTGAAGTGCCTGGCATAATTAGTTTATTTGTACTTATGTACCAAAATCACATCATTTTTTCGAACTACACCGTTAAAGCGCTGATCTTGGTAATTTACACTTAACTAAAATTCGAGATATAGAAGATTTGAAGGAAATTTTTTCCGAAATAAAACTTGGAAAATACACTGAATTTTGATAGTAAATGTAGGGAATTTTGGAAATCTAGAGACATATATAGGTTTGAGACAGACAGCTTTGACTGCATTAGAAATGCACCATTTTTAAATAAAAATACTCTGATTAATTTAAAAGGACCATAAAGTACTTCTCTACAAGATATTGCCATTTCAATTCTTTGATATCTTTGTTCTAGAGATTTATTTTTTAAATCACCCTAGATTCCTTTTGTTGTTTTATCGGTTAAATACGGAAATATTTTTTGCCACCCTGGGACTACAACGAGGATCGACTGTGTACGAATGAAACAACAAGACAAGGAGGTATGCATTTACGCAACTCGTGTTTATACCAAGAAGAATACGATAAGATACTGTGGATCGTTGACTGATGTGTTCAGCACCCGCTTAATTGAGACAAATACGTAGTCCAAGTGCGTTAAAATTGTGTTGGCATAAATTGCCGCAATTGTAAAGGCGCTGACAATTTGCAAGGCAAAAAAGAAACTTTTTGTTTTTGTCGCATTCTTTGATTTTTTTTTTTTTTTTTTTTTTTAGCACTCGGGTGCTATTTCTTTCAAGCACGGGATTTTTGTCTACGCGGCGCGCCGTGATCACTTTTCCGTTTGATTCATGCAGAGTGATTTCATATTGCTAACGGAAACATGGACTATCCCTTCAGATGATTTTCAAATACCAGAATTCACTTTGGTCGAACAGATGATAGACAATGGTTTCCAAAACAGAAAGCCATTCTGCAGTTATGATTTTTATAGAGGAAAACTTTATAAAAATCACTTTATAAAAAGAATATGAAACACTTTACCCGTGCGCCTACACGAGCCAGATCAATGGTGTTCAAATGGTCTTTGCATATATTCAAGGCATATATTGCAGTTACATACGCTAGTCCTCGAATTTCTTATGGAGATAAATGAGACGCTCTATTCGAAACGTTACTGAAGGAAGATGTTTGTAAGAATGTTTTAGTAGGAGATTTTAACATAGAATTCAATTCCGATCATGGATCCGATTTCATAACTGAAATGGATACTTTACATTTTCCAATACGCACTCATCCAAAACATTTCACCGCTAGGCGCGAAACAACAATGGATGCCATTTTCAGCAACAAAATGATGCAAACAGGAGTCTATGTGAGCACTTACAGTTATCATTTTCCTCTATATGGCAGAATTGATTGAATAGATTTAAAAAAAAAACTGAAATTCTTCCAGCCGAGTGCGTAAATAAAATCTAGAAGAATTTCAGATTTTTTTCCTTTTTTTTTTAGGGAGGGAGTGATATCGGAGTACTATAAATTGCAAAAAAAAAAAAGTTTACCACCTGAAAAAGTATTTTCTATAATAGGAAACATTTTGCCCCCCCCCCTCCCCTCCAATGTTAAAAGTCAATTTACGCCAATGCGGGCATCTGTACCGAAAAAAAAAAAAAAAAAAGTTTTAAAAGTCTTATAACATAAAACTTCTAAATAAAGTTAAATACGATGTTAGTGAATGATTTTACTAAGAGAAGAGTCATTAAAATATATTAAAAGAATAACGTTCAATTTTTCTGAAAACTATTCTGCTGTAGTAGATATTGTGATTATGATGATTTATGATATCGTTATTCAATTTTTCTTTCTTTGGACAGTTACGAAAGGCGTTGTATACAGGTTATCCCGCATTCGCTAGGATTTTCCCGTAAAAAAATCGACATTTTTTCACTTACCTATTCGATGTATCCGCTCAGCGATAATCGTCTGCTCTGAGATGGAGAGAACTGCTGTAATTAGAAAACAGCGAAGCTCTTCCCTTCTTCTTCTCTCCAGTGTCACGTGCTCTTCTGCTGTTGACCTCGTAGGCAGAAATTTCTTTTTGCTTCTGCTTTTCTTCCATCGCCTTAATTCGTTTTTTTAAAAAGTTCCTCGCCTTTCCATCTGGCTTCTTCTTCTTCTTCTTCTTTTTCTCGACCTTTGACATGTGACGTTGTGAGTCATTTTTGAGGCCCTGCATCTAGTATATTTCCAGGAAGCAGTAGAAAAAAAATGTAAATATTCGTTTTCGCCCCGTTGGCAGCATCTCAAATTACTAAATAGAACAAGGAGAGCTTTCTGTCTTGAGAGGATCGCAAATCTTCGGAATTGCGGCTAGTTATTAAAGAATATTATTGTACGGACGAAGGTGAAATTCGAGGATTTCGTTCGTGATATTATTATGTTTATCGAGCATAATTATCAATGCAACCTTGAAAAAAAATCCCCCCCACACCGAAAAAAAAAAGATAAACTTATTTAAATACTTAAGGCTGCAGTTCAAAGGAAAGAAAACCTGTTTTTGGTCTTGGTACACAAATTGAAATAAACTAATAGCACCAGGGTCTCGAAAAAACTCAAGAAGCTTCTTCATAAGCTGCATTATGCACTGTAATAAACGAAAACACTGTACCTTTTGTTAAACTTTCAGTAAAAATTCTTAAACATGGAACTGCACTGCAAAATTTTCCTAAGAGTGACATGTTTTGCAAAATTTTCGATTTTTAAGAATTTTTTCTAAAAGTTTTGTAACTGTTACAGGTTTATCGTTTATTTCAGAATGTAATTTTGAAGTGCCTGACATAATTAGTTTATTTATACATATGTACTAAAATCGCATGATTTTTTTCGAACTAGAGCGTAAAGAGATTTTTCTACGTATCAACACATACATACTCCTGCTTTTAATGCAGGGATGATCAAACTTTTGATCATCATGCTCCAGTTTTTGTTTTTGATTTTTCGGAGACGAGTTTAGATGGGCTGTACAACTCAAACACCTTTCTATTTCCTTGTCAAAGGAAGTATACAGCAACTTCTTACTTATGCGCCTCTCAGTTATACGCATCTCTCTAAGTTAAAATAATGATCTCTCACTTATAGGGGCCGCTTTGAATTGTGTCTCTCAGACGCGAAAGTAAACAGGGCATTTATCAAATCCTGTCACACGCGTATGTATATTCTCCTTCGCCGTACCAGGGCCGGCCCAAGGGGCGTGCGAAGCCCAAGCGCGGGGCCTCTTTTCTATCATGTCTTATGTAAGTTACTACTAGCAGGCCCGGACTGGCCAGGATGTCCGACTGTCTGTAGACGGGTGGGCCCCCATCCTCGGATGGGCCCCAAACAGAAAAAAGAAAGAAAATACAAAAAAAAAGTGCTATACTGATAGCACTTGAATGAAGTTTGACCATACAAAATATTTGGCAGCTGCAATTGCGCCCCAGAAGGCTTCAAAACACTTCATTTTAAATGTAGTTCTCAAAACTTTTTGAGTGAGGGTTCCCGAATGAACTAGGGATTAATTAATATGAATGACGCATATTAATGAATAGATCAATATTTTATTCATGCATTAATTATCAATCATAATTAATTAATAATAACAACATACCTCCCCCATATCCCGAAAGTTAACACATCCTATATTTATCGGTTACACAATAACCCGAGGCCCCCTCCTTCTCTTGAGACGGGCAGGCCCCTACCCTCTCAGTCCGGGCCTGACTACTAGCACTGCTAGTACATATTAGCTTTGTTTCTCAGCTTTTTTCGGGATATATCACATCACAACCATCAGAGACGGCCCGAGGGGCGTGCGGGGCCCCAGGCGAAGCGCAAGAACGGGGCCTCTTCTCTATCATGTCTTATGAGATAGCAATAAAATGGCCCAGGAGCGGGGCCTTAGGCGATCGCCTACATTCGCACCCCCCTTGGGCCGGCCCTGCAACCTAGAGATGAGACGGGCTCAGCCCGAGCCCGGGCCCGACTCGGGCTCGGGCTCTGTAATTCACGATTGCGTTCGGGCTCGGGCGGGCTCGGGCTCGTGAAAAATTTCTCCTTTGTTGAACATACTCCTTGAAACAAGTTTTAAAAAGTGATTTATGGGATAAATAGACGTACTTATTTCAAAAAATAGCGGCACGGGGGACTAGAAGGTGTGTGAAGCTCCAAAATTTATTGTATCCTATTAATGAAGTAGTTCATTTTATTTGTCTTTAGCTGACATTTCGGGCTCGGGCGGGCTCGGGCACCAACTTTAATAATATTGCTCGGGCTCGGGCGGGCTCGGATTAAAAGTCTTCGGGCTCGGGCTTCAAAAAATGAGCCCGAACTCATCTCTAGTGCAACCATCTACCAAGCTCGGTCTAATGTGATAGCAAAGAAATGGCCCAGGAGCGAGGCCTCTTTAAACGCGGGGCCTTAAGCGATCGCCTACATTCGCAAACCCCTTGAGCCGGCCCTGGCCGTACTCGAGGACATGGTGTCTAAAAAAGGTGAATGTTGATGGAACTGTAATATTAAGTAAACCGAGACATTGAAACTGTTTTTGATGAGTTATGGGTGGAGATGACAATAAATAAGATGATAATTATGCATTCCGAGCCCTAAAAAAAATTGAGACAATAACTGTAATATGACTTAATACAACAACATATTATTAAAATATGTTTAATGAGTTAGAAAAGATTTTATTGCAAACGCTATGCCTGAACAAAAATAAGCTACAGTATTGATGATATTTTCATAAAGTAATGTTAGTACAATTAACGTTTCTCCTATGTAAAATGAAATTATACGTACATTCTGTTTTTGAAAACAAAATTAAACTAAATAAATTGTATAGTTAAATACTTTAAAATGTTATTCTTTTTAACTGAAAAACTATGAAGCATAATTCCCTTGCACGTATATTAAATCTCAATATTTGCGCCGCACTTCATATAAACTTTGTTTTAAAGAGATAAAATGCTGCACTAATAGTAAGGTTTAGCGATTTCTAGCTAAATATTTCCGATATCGCCAAGCTGGGCTCAATCTGGGCTCTTGACACTTAATTTGGCGATATTTCGCCAAAGCCGAGACAAGCTTGTGATAGTTTGCGATAATTTGGGGATAGCCATAGTAATCCCAGACAGCACATAAGCTTAAATCAAGCTTGACATTTCTTTGAATTTGACGCATTAATGCAAGCTAGACAGTTCAACTCATTCTAAGCTGGCAGCAAGCTTGCAGGAGTCAAGTTGAATTGTCAAGCTTAAATACATCCGATTTAAGCATGGCAATTGCAACTCGCTTGATTTTTCCTTTTTAAAGGAGCGTTGATGGCGCCATCTGTGAAAGACAATGGACATTAATTGTCTAACGTCCTCAAATTTGCTGAAAGTTCGTAAAAGATGTGTTTTATTTTATATTACCAGTGCCATATTACCGGCAGGGCAAACGGGCAACTGCCCAGGGCCTACAGATTTTAGGGCCCAAAAATCTTACATCTTACACTTTTGTAATTTTAAAATAAAATTACAAAGGATAAAAAAAATTCAGAAGTTAAATAATTTTTTTAATTATAAAGTATGAACAATGAAAATAATTCAAATTTACATTTGTAAAAATTAATTTAAACTTATTTTTAATTCTTCGAAATGCTCTATATCAATATAGCAAACCAATATGTAGTAAAATAACCACATTTGTAAAAAGAATTTTTAGCGTTAAAAAATAGCAAAATTTTTCAATTATTTGTTATTTTAAGAAATATTTACAAAAATGACTAAAGTGTTTGTATTCCATACATGTTAGCAACTGTGATATAGCATTTCGAAGTAACGTTTCTTTCATTTCAGATTACTTAACACAAAATTTGTGTTAAGTAATCCCATTCTATATTTTCAAATATGGAAATTCTTCAAAATAAAATACAATTATACTACGAAATTGATTTCAAAATCAGTCGTTTGTCTCGATTTTGGCCAGCAGTATTGCTTTATGAGTGTTGCGGTACTGAAAATTTTAAAACGTGTTTTTTATTTTAATTTATTTTGATGCATTATTTTAATTTTGATGCATCCCATGGAAAAAAAAGAATCAAATAACACATCGACCACTTATCAATCTGACGAGAAAACAGCTTGGTAAGTCACTTCAAACTTTAGTCGTAGCTGCACAAGACTCCGGTAGCGGAATGGATAGCGTGCTCGACTGCGAAGCCAAAGGGCCTGGGTTCTATACCAGCGACGAACGCTCGATGGAAACAGATTAAATTAAATTGAAATTTCAGCGTAGAGGGGGAAAATGCGCGGAAAAATAAATTATGTGGGGCGCGTTAGCCAGCGGGCGCCCCGTGTATTTAGAAATTATTTTTTATTTTTTTTTTGAAAAATTTTTAAGCTTGAAATGTCAAGCTTAATGCAAGCTGGGCAAGTGTAAACTAGAACACTTGATTCAAGCTTGCATCAAGCTTACACGCTTGGAATTTTCAAGCTTAATTCAAGCTTATTGACTT
The DNA here is from genome assembly GCA_038373885.1 of Cheiracanthium punctorium. Classification (NCBI taxonomy): domain Eukaryota; kingdom Metazoa; phylum Arthropoda; class Arachnida; order Araneae; family Cheiracanthiidae; genus Cheiracanthium; species Cheiracanthium punctorium. The sequence continues at coordinate 59,319 of JAWZYV010014165.1, forward strand.
GATAAATCAAGCTTGCTGCAAGTTTGATGCAAGTTTGCTGTGCTGTCTGGGATTGATCACAGACTTTTAATGAATTGAATGTATCCATGCATGGGCGCCGGCAGAATATTTTCCAGGGGGGGGGGGAACACCCACTAGGGGAAGGCGACCGCCGAAGGCGGTTTACGCCGGAATATTCCCCAAGGGGAAAAATAAGCGCCACCCCGGACCAAGGGCACCCATCGAGAGTACCGAACCCACAAGTTTTATCTCAAAAAAAAAAAGGGGGTGGAAACAACAATACAAAAGAAAACATTACAATGACATTACAAAATATAAGACTCAACTACAAAACATAAGAAACACAAAACATCTGCCATACAGAGAAGAAGCCAATATAAAACTATACGATGACATTAATAATAAAAAACACGAGTTCAACAAGAAACTCAAGGCAGAGGCAGACACACATTTTTTCTTTTTTTTCTTTTTTTTTCCTTCTTTTCCCTTCCCTTTTTTCCCTATAAATCACCGGAGAAACCTTATAAATCACCGGAGGCAGACCTGATATTTTTGTCTGAGGGCCTGATAGGATATCTTCAATTTATCTATTACATGTCTCTTGCGAATAAATTTAAGAAGTAATGATTCTGAGCCCAAGGATGACCCGCATCCAAAGGCGCTAAGTCCAGAAGAGCAAGGACCAACTGGGGGGGGGGGGGGGGGGAGGGCAAAGACTACTTCAACGTATGGTTACCATGTTGGAAAGAGCAAAAAAGCAAGGGAAAACACTGCATACAAAAATCTAGGGGGGGCATCCCCCCCTTGCCCTAAGCTGACGGCGCCCATGTATCCATGCACCTTAATGTATTTAAAGTTATTTGGGTGACCCTGTCAATAAATTTCCCAGTCGATTGCAATCAAAAAAGAGATGCACAGTTAGATGTTACAATAGTCCTAAATCCAAAATTTCAAGATTCTACAGTTAAAAGTTTTAGTTGTGCGAAATACGACATTATTTTTGTCGCCTAATTTGGAGATATTTCGGCAAAACTCGCCAAGGTCAATGACAAAATGCGAGATTTTGGGCATGGGCAAAGTAATGCCTGAGACTACAGGCGTAATATATTGAAAGTGTAAACAGACATTAATGTACTGAAATTCTTTTGGGTGGTCCTGTAAATAAATTTTGTAGATTGGAACCAAAAATCGAGATGCACAACTAGATGTTACAACAATCTTATATAAGAAATTTCAACTTTCTACTTTTGAGATATGAGAATTAAATACATATACACTTACACCAAAAATCGCTAAGCTCGTCGCCAAAGTCGACACCCCCCCCCCTCGTCAATTCGCACCCTGTTCGTGACTGACAACAGTGAAAACGTCGGAGGTTTGTGTCCTCACGGCGAGGACACCGCGCTTTAAAGGGTTTAATCGTCGCCAGATGATGAAGATGCGAAACAGGCCGTCATAAAGGGAGGGGGGAGTGGGAGAGAGCAGGGATATGCAAGGCTGGCTGAAAGATTGAGTTCGCCTCCGTAACATTGAAATGCACAATGGTGACGTGGAAGGAAGTGGTTCAGTTTTTCAGCGTCTCTCCTTCAAAGGGAGTATTTTTTTTTTTTTTTTTTATGTGACAGAATGGTAACGAGAGTAATCAACTTCATCTGCGAATAGGAATTTGAGTGACCAAAAAAAGAAATAAATACTTGCATCCTTGGAATGTCTTGGCACATATACCGACAAAAGAGACTTAGAAATTTGTCCAACTTTCAACATTCACACTTTTCCAACTTTTTAAATATGAAGATGCTATTTACAAACTCATAAAAAAAATTCATTTAGATTGGGGAGGAGAGTAGATTAAAAGTGTCCATTAATTTCATTTTTGCACTTTTTGTGAAGAAAGAAAGAAAATAACAGTAAATTTCGTTTTATTCTACTCCAACTTCCCCTACTTGTACAATGGTCTCGGTCATCAAACGTACATCAGCATTCCTTTTTCTTTCTTTCTTTTTTTTTTTAATACTATGGTGCTATTTCGCTCAATCCCAGAATTTTGTCTACGCCTTTTTGTCTACACGATCTTATAGACAGGTTTTGTAGATACAAATAGTCACGGGGAAGACCTTTTACAATTTTTTTGCCAGATAATGTGGAGGGGGGGGGGGGTAATAAAATGTTGAAAGTCATACAAGGTTTGCAATTTTCGATAATGGATCGCTAAGTTTGGTGCCAAAACGCGACAATTTATTATAAATATATTACGAGTATAGTTAGAAAATGCCAGGGGAAGATGGTAAAATTGTTTTAGTAGGCAATTTTAATATCGATTTCAATTCCGAAGAAGTGTTTTAGGGAACAGGGAAGAGAAATACGGTACACTCATAGATTATGATACACTTTCCAAATGGTATTTATAAAGCTGAAGTATAGTTTGACTATGCCTGACGAAAATTATCAAACAGGTTTGGTAGACGATTTTAATATAGATTTCTATTCCGAAGAAGTGTTTTGTGGAACAAGGAAGGAAAACAGAGCACACTCGTGGATTATGATGCCCATTCCAAAAAGTATTTAAAATGGTAGAGGATAGTTAGAATATGCTTGGAGAAGGTTGTAAAAAAGTTTCTGTAGGCGATTGTAAGATAGATTTGGATTCCAAAGATGTGTTTTATGGTACAAGAAAGAGTTGATTTCTACTTTACGCCCCCACTCTCGCCAACCTAAAAAATTGCCGAACTTTGGAGAGGTTTGCTGTCATTGGTCTCTAGGAGTTGTGCACAAGTTTCAACGCTCACAAAAGAACTAGATGAAAACTAAAGTGAACAAATGAGCGCTAAACGTACCAGTTCAGGAATTTCTAGACACTTAATTATTATAACTACTTTAATTCGCAACCCAAAATAAATGAAACAGTAATGGAATGCTGTACATACATCTGGTTCCAAATCGCCATTTTAATTCTAAATTAAGGTTGCCATATAAATACAAAAAATCGTCCAGGTATGTTTAATTATCGCCACCTAGGCGAGAGTTGTTGGCGTTAAAATAGGAATCAACCCAAGATAGACAAACACGGCACACTGATGGATTATGATGCACATTTGAAACATATTTAAAACAGTGAAGTATGTTTCTAATATACTTGGCGAAGATCGTAAAATAGTTTTACTAGGCGATTTTAAGATAGATTTCCATTCCAAAGATTGGTATTATGGAACAAGGTGGAAAAATAGGGTACCCTCATGAATAATGATACACTTTCCAACTTATAATGGATTAAGGAATAAAAATAGGGACGACGGATAAATTATGATACTCTTTTAATATATAGCACTTCAGTGCGTATTTAAAATCTGAAAATGTTTCAGATTTTCTTACTTTTTTTCAACTTTTTATGTTGTATTGATCACTACTGGTCATTCGCAGTCTAATTAAAACGACAATTAAAACAAGAGAGAAAGAAACTGTTTCAAGTCGATATTCTTCGCAATTCTTAATTTGACAGACAAGGGTTAAAAGCAATGGTTTAATAACAGTTTTCCCTATCGATTTTTGTCAAGATTATATCATCAGATCGTGACGTCAAAATTAAGATGAGACGACATAATCCACCCGACGCCATCCATTGAGCTAACCCTATTTCTAATGTTCTCCTGCTTTTTTTTTTTTTTTTTTTTTTTTTTTTTAAAGAAACAGTAATTATTGAGAATGTCTGCGTTGTCAGGGCAAAGCTACGCGTGGGCTATCTGCCTAAGATGAGTGGATGCTTAGTCGGAGGAGGACTTTCTGTGGGGTTCTAATGCGTATCCCAGACAGCACATAAGCTTAAATCAAGCTTGACATTTCTTTGAATTTGACGCATTCAAAGTACAATTTGACGCATTCAAAGTACAATTCAACTTGACAATTCAGTCAAGTTGAATTGTCAAGCTTAAATACAGCTTGATTTAAGCTTGACAATTGATACTAGGTTGATTTTTAATTTTTAAAGGAGCGTTGATGGCGCCATTTGTAAAAGAGAATGAACATTAATTGTCTAGCGTCCTCAAATTTGCTGAAAGTTCGTAAAAGATGTGTATTTTATTACCAGTGCCATATTACCGGCAAGGCAAACGGGCCAACTGTCCAGGGCCTACAGATTTTAGGGCCCAAAAATCTTACATCTTACACTTTTGTAGTTTTAAAATAAAATTACAAAGGATAAAAAAAATTCAGAAGTTAAATAATTTTTTTAATTATAAAGTATGAACAATGAAAATAATTCAAATTTACATTTGTATAAATTAATTTAAACTTATTTTTAATTCTTCGAAATGCTCTATATCGATATAGCATACCAATACATGTAGGAAAATAACTAACCACATTTGTAAAGAGAATTTTTAGCGTTAAAAAATAGCAAAATTTTTCAATTATTTGTTATTATAAGAAATATTTACACAAATGACTAAAGTGTTTGTATTCCATACATGTTATGTTAGCAACTGTGATATAGCATTTCGAAGTAACGTTTAACTATCTGTTTCTTTGATTTCAGATTACTTAACACAAAATTTGTGTTAAGTAAGTAAATCCATTCTATATTTCCAAATATGGAAATCCTTCAAAATAAAATACAATTATACTACGAATTTGATTTCAAAATCAGTCGCTTGTCTCGATTTTGGCCAGCAGTATTGCTCATGACTGTATCGAAAGTTTTACAACGTGTGCTGCTCTTAAGTTTATATTATGTTTATTTCCCTACTAGTAGTCTCTAAATCACACATAACATTATTTTAATTTTGATGCATCCCATGGAAAAAAAAAACAAATAACATATCGCCCACTTATCAATCTGGCCAGAAAACCGCTTGATAATTCACTTCAAACTTTAGTCATAGCTCCATCGAAGCTTGGTAGCTGAATGGATAACGCGCTCGGCTACGAACCGAAAGGTCCCGGGTTCTATTCTAGCCACGGACACTCGATGGAAACAGATTAAATTAAATTGAAATTTCAGCGTAGAGGGGAAAATGCGTGGCAAAGTAAAATATGTGGGGCGAGTTCGCCGACCGGCGCCCCGTGTATTTAGGAAATTTTTTTTTTTAGGAAAATTTTTTAAGCTTGAAATTTCAAGCTTGAAACGTCAAGCTTAATGCAAGCTGGGCAAGTGTAAACTAGAACACTTGATTCAAGCTTGCATCAAGCTTACACGCTTGGAATTTTCAAGCTTAATTCAAGCTTATTGACTTGATAAATAAAGCTTGGTGCAAGTTTGATGCAAGTTTGCTGTGCTGTCTGGGATTCATGTTACATCTGGAGAAAACCCGACAAAAACTCCGGACCGTTAGATTTGACAGCCGCGGGATACGGGGGCCCGAACCCGGGACCTTTCCCAATACAGCCGTTACCATTTTGAGTACCCTATCCACTCGGCCATGGTGGGGCGCCAGTCATTGTTGAAACAATCGAGCAGTGAGCCATTCAAAGCAGGTTGTTCATTTCAACAAAGCATCGACGTTTGCATCGTACTGCACATCCATCTTTTTCAACAATGGAAACCTAATATAGGAGAAATAGCCATGTACAGAGTGGCCAGCACAAGGCTACGGGGTCTGAGCCTTGTGCCTGGCCCCTGCGTGGGAGTCTTGTGTGCTTGTGTATTCGCCGCGATCGAGTCTGCAGGAGCGCTGTCTGGCTTCTGCAGAGGATGATGGTTGTGACGACTGCTGCCATCGCACTTGGTCAGGTGTGTCCGAGGCTCCAATGGTGACACCGAAAGTCGGCCTTGAGCCACGGATGTCCGAAATTCTAAATGCAGAGAGTCCCAAAATAGTAATTAAGGAAAGAACAGTAATTAATGAAACAATTAAATAAACTAATAGCAAATCCATAATTGGTGTTTGTCTGGTAGTAGGTGAGTACTTCCTCTTGGGATGTCATCTATGACAAATGATCAGTTATCGATTTGCCATCAATAATTACATACAAGTTAGTACTAATTAAATAGAATAGATCTCAAAGGAAAAGGTCTGGCTAATGTTGGTCGTGGGAGGGCGATGCGGCCAATGGCAGCTGGACTGATTGGCCGCAAATGACTGACCGAAATGATCCAGCGAATGATGAGTGTCACAAGGCAATGAACACGCAGGTTTTTTTTTTCAACAAAATGACAAAGTCAATTAATATCGTTTTAATATGGCAATAATGCAACTAAAAAAATAGGGGGGAGGGGTTCAGGGGGATCTCCCCCTGACGAGGCTCGAACAGCCGAGTTTATATATTTCTTAGCGTCTCTAAATTAGTTCTGTTCTTTCTTATTTCCTCCTTATTCTCGACTACATATTTTGACTGTCCTATTCTCAGTAGAAAACAGATTAATGTGAGTTTAGTAATTAAGACGAGATATGTACTGTTTAATTCCTCTAATATCATTTTATTAATAATATTCATATTTTGGTTGATTGATACTTTAACGCTCCCTCCCCCAGCCAACCCAAAAAATCGCCGCACTTTGGCGAGCTTCGTATTCATAGGAACAAGCTTCAACGCTCCCAAAAGAACTACATGAACGTGAACAAATTAGCGATAAAATCATCAGTTAAGGAATTTGAAGATGCTTAATTTCTTAAACTACTTTAATTGCCAACCCAAAATAACTAAACAAGTAATATTAAAAAAAAAATTAAGTCAATTCCTTTCTTAAATCAACAAGTAGAAATTGGCGCAATATCGCCAAAAATAATATCGCGTTTCGCATAACTTGTACCTCCCTCAAGAATTACGTCAAAATTTGGCGATATTTCGGCAAAACTCGCGAAGGTCGACGAAAAATGGCAAGATTTTGAGCACGGACTAAACAATGACTGACTATCGCCAAATTTGGCAATATTTTGCCAAAACTCATCAAGGACGAAGACAAATGGCGATATTTTGGGCATAGACCACTGAACAATGACTGACTACAGATGTAATATATTGAAGATGTCCATAGATATTAATCTATTGAAATTCTTTTAGTTCGTCCTGTAAATAAACTCCCCAGTAGATTGGGACCAAAAATCGAGATGCATGGGTGGCAAGCTATCCTAGCTGTTCCATAGTTTTTATCAAAGAAAACATATGAAGTACTGTTTTCTTAGAGCTAATTATTAACTATGCATATACGCAGGTCACCAAATTATAAAAAATCGCCATAATTCGCTAATACGCAAGGTGTTCCATGGTTTTCACATAATTAAAATAGTGCGAAGTTTAAATTTTTTTGTTCCAAGGAACGTGCAAGAACCAAGCAATGTGTAGCTCAGTATCATTCTATATCTGATCCAACCTTTGGGGTTTGCTTGTTGAAATTATGCCTTTTTTACGAATAAGAATCATTAGGAGCCGAATGCCTCATACGAAAGCAAGTGTAGGGGCCTTGGGCCAAAGTAATACCAAAACAAAACCACAGAGTGTGAGGGTGTTGAGGGAAGTGAAATTTGGCATAATGTCAAATTACACCCGTTGTCAAAAAAATATATGTCAAATTTCCTACATCAGTTTCATAATGAAGTTATTGCACTCTGTAAAAGTGGGCCATGTTATACGTAATAATAATTTCTCATATTTTTTTTTCTAATTTTGTGTTTTCCGAAAAAATTAAGTAATTATTCAAAAAATTTAAATAGGGAATTTGGCTATTTTTCAAAAACCCGAATAGTTTTTTGTGTAGGCGTACGTTATGAATTTAACGGCTAATCTCTAATTTAGAATTTTAATGTAAGTACTTAGTTAGATTAAAAATCATTATATATATTAATTAATACGCTAAGGTTAAGATGTTTGCCTCCCTTTTTAGAAAAAAACCTCACAATTACTCCACATAAATTTTACATCATATATATTAATACGCGAAGGTTAAGAAATGTCATAGCCGTTGAGTATTGCGATTTGCGAAAAAACTTGCGTGAAGAGGTGATATTCTAGGAATTACGAAGTAGTGGTTTTTGTACATTTAGCATTAGTTTACCAGTGAAATTCACAGTTAGTGCAAGGCCAATGCGCATATGAAATATGACGTCATTGTTGGATTCGTGTGTTACGCTTTTCAAGTGAAATCGCTCGTGAATGTAGAACTGCCCGCTAGATGGCTGCAAGAGTTTTGTTTGTTGCAATTTGCGATTGATTTCGTTACACAAGAATCCGGCCAGCTTGTAAAGAATAAATAAAATAAATAATTTTTGTAATATTGCAAAGTGATATCACACTTATTTAGTGCGAATTATACGCACGGGTACCGCTAGTTCTAACATATAACTTATTTCAAATAAAATTCAGAGCATCTCATTAACAGACTACATATTTTCATCAGATAATTTAACCAGAAACCCTGCTCGAAAATGAATAATTTTAAATCAGTAGAAGAGGTTGCTGAGATATTATTTCTCATGGTACGTTCTTTCACATACTTTTTTTCTTAGATTTTTATTTAGTCTGTGCCAGAATGAAGGAAAATTCGTACTTTCGTATTCCTATAAGGATTTCACATGTATGATTGGTCTGAGATCAGAGCTTAATTTTCAGCATAAAAAGTGCCGGAGCCCTAATATTCTCTTGAACCTCATGTTCATACTCAGTGGCATAGCGAGGGAGTAGGTTTGGGGTCAGAACCCCCCTCCCCCTAAATATTTCGAAAAGGGCCTTATTCTTGGCAATGAGAACCGGGTCCACAAAATAGGAAGGGATCTATATCTTTCATCTTCTAATTTTTAGTTAGAAATTTTAGAGATATTTTATGAATAACTTCCTTTTGCTATTGTAAGTATGAAATAGAATAGAAATTGTTTTTGCGCGTTGGAAATATCCGATAAAGACAGATTCTTAACAATAGATAAGGGGATAACAGTGGCAAGAATCACGGGGGGGGGGGAGTTTTTTCAGTTGATCCGTAGTTAGTGTATTAAATTCGATCGATTTGACTTTATTGAAATATATATATATATATATAGTCTCTATTATATAAAAAAGTAACGGTCGCAGTCAAGAGCTTGTTGGGTATCTTCTCCTAAACCATGGGGATTTAAATTTCGAGAAACATGTCCACGGATTCGGAAAATTCCGAGGAATCTGATAAACTGACTTAAATTTCGAAAATCGAATTATTTTAGAAGATATTAATAAAAAACTGAAAAAAAAAACATAATGGTTGCTAGATTTGGCATAAAGTCATTCATTACTTTGCAACAAAGCAATTACAATCGCGTGAAATTGCAATTACAATTGCGTGAAATTGACAAACATGAAGTAGAATGACACCCATTTTACGCCAAATTAAAAAGTATATGAAATAAATAACTCAAAGTGTGTTACACATAGTTGGCAATTTTCAAATAGTAAGTTCACTTAGACAACAGGAGTTTAGAATGAGCGATTATTCGTTTTTCCAAAACAGAATAGCTAATTGTAACTGATTTTAAAAGCGCCATCTTGGCATTAGGTACGATCTGGCAAAATGGTATCATTCCAAGCAGGGTGAATCTAAACCACGAATTCAAAAATGTTAGAACCCAATATCTTGAAAATGAAAAATAATTAAAATGCAGATTATTTTAAAGCCGGTTCGGTCCAGCTGGAGTATTTGCTACCAGTAGAAATTTGGTGGCGTTTACTATGCCATTACAGCAGTTCTAATACACTTTGGATATTTGGCAGCGCGGCGAGATTATATAATTCGTGGTGATAAATACGCCAATCTGCAAAGGATTATGTATATGAAAATATGGATAACGGTTTGTCGGGAACCTTACATGAGCAGTAATTATAGGTTTTGAGCATGTGTAAATCGCTAAATAATGAAAAGTCGCCGTTGGTGGCAAGCTGTTACGTAGTTTTTATCAAAGAAAACATACGGAGTACTGCTTTCTTAGAGCTAATTATTAACTATACATGTACGCAAGTCGCCAAAATATGAAAAATCGCCTTAATTGGCTAATACGCAAGGTGTTCCATTGGTTTAAATTTTTATGTTCCAAGCAGCATGCAAGAACAAAGCAAAGTGTAGCCCGGTAACATTCTATCTGGGTCGATCCAACCATTGGGTTTTGTTTGTTGAAATTAGCCTTTTTTACGAATAAGCCTTATAGGGGCCCGAATGCCTCATACGAAAGCGAGCGCAGCGAGTCTAGGGGCCTTGGACCCTAGTATCTCTCTATTCTAAAAAAAAAGTAACGGCCGCTGTCAAGAGCTTGTTGGGCTATTTTCTCCTAAACCATGGGAATTTGTATTTCGAGAAGCATGTCCACGGATTCGGAAAATTCCGAGGAACCTGAGAAGCTGACTTAAATTTCGAAAATCGAATTATTTTAGAAGATATCAATAAAAAACTGAAAAAATAAAGCATAATAGTTGCCAGATTTGGCTTAAAATCATTCATTCCTTTACATCACTCATCAGTCATCATTTTCAAAATTAATTTTCTCGCTAACTATTTCACTTAGAGACACGGGATTTCTTTCATTAATTTTCTTAGGCAAAGAACAACATTCTTCTAAATATAAGGGTAGGAAAGGAGGGACCGTATAAAAATTAAATTTCGTATTTTAATATGTATACAACCCCCAGTAAAAAAATGCCCTATCTGAAAGCTACTCTTAATTTGACGAACTTTTTTTAATTGGAAGTGTGTCTCGATCACTTACTGCACATATGAGCAACCGCCGGCCCGCGGGCCGGATGTGGCCCGCTATGGCTTTTGATCCGGCCCGCGAAGCATATGAAAACCCCTTATGAAACCCATATAAACCATTGAAAATCCCATATAAATACCAATTATACGGCCCGCGACATCGCTAATATCCTGGTGTTTGGCCCGCGAATTCGCTAATATCCTAGAGATTGGCCCGCAACTTCTCAAAGGTTGCCCATACCTGACTTACTGTTTAAAAAATAATTGCCTTAACGTTTATTTTGAATCACACAGGATAGCACTGTAGAGAGTATTTAAAATATGAAAGTGTTTCAAATTTCCTTATATTAAAAAAAAAAAAAAAAAGTCTGCTTGAAGTATCCGTTTTCCGTACGGGAGGAAGCAATAAAGTTTGTCCATCCTGACAAGTGGACTCTTTTCTAGAACTTTCTACACCAACTGGACTTTAGTACGACGAACCCAGGAACAGCAGAGTATTCCGCAACAGTATGCAAAAAGGCGTATTAAAAAGATCGGGACTTTTGAAAGATGATGTAGATCGGTAGCGTTTTATACGGGTGAATTAGTAACGAGTTTGACTGTACTAAAATCGCAACTTTCAGCAGTCCGATGAAACTGAAAAGCAAAAGAGTCAGGCGGAACTACCCGCGTGGTCGCTCTAGTGATGGGCGTGAATGAATGAAATTAATCGATTATTAAATCCATTCGAATCAATCGATTTCGAAAAATTCATTTGAACGCTCAGCACATAGCATTGGTGAAACGATTAATCGCGAATACAATTCGAATAGTGAAAACGATTAATCGCGAATACAATTCGAATTGTGAAATGATTAATCGCGATTAATCATTTCGTGATAATCCTGAATGCAATTCGAATTGGGAAATCGCGATTAAACGCGAATACAATCCGAATAGTGAAATCAGGAATAGTCCCTATTCGATTAATCGATTATTGACACGATTCGAAATCGATTAATCGATTACGGAAATCATTTTTGAATGGCACATATCTAGGTCGCTAAACTTGCAACATTGCCATGTCGCCTGTTTTGCATTCCACGGATTTTGCTGTACACTGCTTCTTCAAGCAGCGTGACTATCTTCTCCTTATTAGTTCTGTTTCAATTTTTAGGATTGTGGATTGTGCTTTACTGTTGGATACTTACTCAACAACCTTAAAGGTACCAGCTTGACGACATTCCTAAGCTGTCTCGGAGTATTGGTCAGATGCCTCAACATGTGTCTTATGATCATATGGATCTCGTTTTTGATCAGATCTTTGTGGCTGAAGATAAAAGCATTTTTAAAAAGAGAATTCAGTCCACGAATCCTCCTGTTCCACTTGTCTGTCACCCTAGCCATAGTTACGCTTTTTCTCAAAAAATACTTTGCGTTCCTGAACTGGAGTACTTTGATCTATAGGGTCTGTTTTGAAGACACATGGCCGTTGTTGTCACCACTTGCTGTAAGTTGCATGTTTTCTAAACTTCCGCTTGTATAATGGGAAGTGTTAAATCAAATAATTCCAGCTCAGTGGCAAGGGGCGCTTTGCTTAGGTCACAGCTCGCCAAAGTGAGGGGATTTTTTAGGTTGGCGGGAGTGGGGCGTTAAAATAGGAATCAACTCTTTCTTGTACCATAAAACACATCTTTGGTATCGAAATCTATCTTAAAATCACCTGCTGAAACTGTTTTAAAATAGTCGTCGAACTAAATCGGGTAGACATTTTAAATACTGTTCGGAATGGGTATCATAATCCATGAGTGTACCGTGTTTTCCTTCCTTTTTCCATAAAACACTCCTTCGGAATAGAAATCTATATTAAAATTCCCTACCAAAACTGTTCAACAATTTTCGCGAGGCATACTCAAACTATACTTCACCTTTATAAATACCATTTGGAAAGTGTATCATAATCTATGAGTGTGCCGTATTTGTCTTCTATAAAACACTTCTTCGGAATTAAAATCGCCTACTAAAACTATTTTACAATATTCGCCAAGCGTTTTCTAATTATACTCGAAATATATTTAATGATAAATAGTCGAGTTTCGGCACCAAATTTAGCAAACCATTATCAAAAATTGCGAACCTTGTGAGACTTTCAACATTTTATTATCGCCCCACCCCCTCTCCACGTTACAAGGCAAACACATTTAAAAATATCTTCACCGTGACACTTCATATCTAGAAAACTTGTCGACAAGATCGCTTAGACAAAATTGCGCAGACCAAATTGTACTGAGCGAAATAGCACCCTAATTCTAATAATGGATACACAAAAAAGCAAGATATTTCGGACTTTTTCAGATCTTTAAAATACCGAATTTACAATAATTGGCGCATTTATCGCCCATCTGAAAAATGTCACCATGCATTGGGCTAAAGCACATTTTAGCCAATGGCTGTTTCAACATCGGCTTTTATGATGACACTCAAAATGCGTAACAACCTTGGCCTAAAAAAAAAATTAATAACAAATACTGTTAAAACATAGATGATTTTCGTTGAAATGAGTGCAGAAATCTAGTCAACACTGCACTAAGTATAAAGTACAGTAAGGTATGAGGCTGCGAAGCTGGCTGCCTTGGCGGCTTGTACCTCTAAAATACGCTTTCATGAATTTCTGCCCATAGAGCGGAACGTATTTAAAATATTTTGGGCTGCCCTGTACATAAACTATCCAGTCGATTCGTACCAAAAGGGGAGGGGTACACAACTAGATGTTACAACAATCCTAAATATAAAGTTTCAACATTCTACGATCGATAGTTTTTGCGATATGCGAGTTACAGACGCCAGTGAAAAACGGATCAAAATGGATTCGCGTTGGGTCCAAATGGGTTGTACTCGCATTTATGCGAACGTGGATGACTAGGCGTACGATGATATGCATTGCAAAAATTTCTTAAAAGGTGAAAATTTAGAGGTATAGATACGATAACTCGTTTATTTCGATTCGGCCGAAAATGTGGGATACCGTTTAATATATCACTTCTGCGTTAACTGAAATGTAGACACTTGCACTTATGTACAATGGACGCAGTCTAATAAAACGACAATTAAACAAGAGAGAAAGAAACTGTTCAAGTCGATATCTTCGCATTCTTAATTGACAGACAGGTTAAAAGCATGTTTATAACATTTTCCCTATCGATTTTGTCAAGATTATTCATCAGATCGTGACTCAAATTAGATGAGCGCATCATTGAGCTAACCCATTCCTAATGTTCCCTCTCTTAAAAAAAAAAAAAAAAAAGAAAAAAAAAAAAAAAAACGAGAGCCGTCGCGTATGGGCCATCGCTGCGTACTTAACGAGACTTCAGCAGGAGTTAATGCGTATCTGTACATCTGGAAAACCGCAAAACTGCGTCCGTTAGATTCGACAGCCGGGTCGGGGCCGAACCGGGACCTTCCAATACAGCCGTTACCTTTTTGAGACCCATCCACTCGGCCGGTGGCACCGTCATGTCGAAACAATCGAGCAGTAGCCTTCAAGCAGTTCAACAAAGATCGATGTTGGCTCGTATGCCATCATCTTGTGCACGCGATGAAACCTTATCGATCGTCCGCCATCTTGCTGGCTAGTTAAGGTCTGAGCCGTGTGGCAACGGCGTGTCCGCTTGTTTTCTGCATGAGTCTGCAATGGCTTCGCAGAGTCTGTGCGAGCTGTCTCGCATTCTTCCATTTTTCAGCAGATGTCAGTGCTGTTAAAAATAATCGTGACAATTTTTTTTAGCGGGAAGTGACGTGCTTAAAAGTAAAGGATTCTCGTGGAGCTCTGTCACCCGCAACTATTTTTATAAAAATCCAATCTATTCTTCGTGACTGGCAACAGTCAAAACGTCAGAGTTTGGTGTTCCCAGAGCGGGAACACTGCGCTTTAAAGGGCTAACCCACGTATTCAGTACGTCGGCTAATGTGTAATGTCGGTCAATCCGTGTTGATAGACCGATTACCGACAATGTATCATTCATTTGTACCCAATTATAGCAATTCTAAATTGCACTGTGTGTCGTTCATTTATTATTCGTTTTTTTTTTTTTTTTCCCATGTATTTTTTCAGACTGCCAATGTCGTGAGACCTAAATGCGGTGCTTGTGGCACCAAGGAGTGGGTTGAGCCAGGTAAGTACTTCATCCGTGCGTCATGTGGACACGTGTTTTGCAGAAACTGTATGAAGCCGATAATGAAGCCGAAAGTCCGAGCCTGCCCCATCTGCCATTTACATTTACCTTATTTCAAGAATCGGAGAATACGGCCTTTGGATAACACCATGCATTCATTCCTTATGTTATTTTAATCATTTTTGTTTATGTTGATTCGACTTTGCATGAAATTGGCGTAACATGTAATTTTTTACTTGTATCTAATCTATAAAGAATTTAAAATGCAAAATTTTTAATGCAAAAATTTCGACTTAATTGCTTTTATAAACGTATTCCTTTTTCTTCTTTCATTTGAATTTTTTAGTATGCAAATTCCGCCTTGAATAATGCTATAACGTGACCATTTATTTTTACTTTCCGAACATGTACCATGTAAGGAAAGTATTGTAATCATGAAAAAATTCGAATTCAAGATTTTGGTGTATTTACACGTTTTGGGGTATTCTGAATTCATTTATGCTATTTTTACGAGATGTATGTATGTATGTGTGTGTGTCTGTGTGTGTGTGTGTGTGTGTGTGTGTGTGTGTGTGTGTGTGTGTGTGTGTGTGTGTGTGTGTGTGTGTGTGTGTGTATGTGTGTTTGTGAGTGAACACGATAGCTCCTGAACGGGGCATGCGATTGAGCTCAAATTGGGTATATATGTTATAAACCACCGTCGCAAGACCTGTATTGATTTTGGTGTGTATAGGTCTTATAGTTTTTCTACAGGGCTATGACAAAGATTTGTTTTACATTATGGCCTATGGGGGGAAATTCTTGAAAATGCGCTAGCGTTTAAACGGTACTTCCGATTGAGCTCAAAAAGTGTATATATGTTATAAACCACCGTCGCAAGACCTGTATTGATTTTGGTGTGTATAGGTCTTATAGTTTTTCTACAGGGCTATGACAAAGATTTCTTTTACATTATGGCCTATGGGGAGAAATTCTTGAAAGTGCGCTAGCGTTTAAACGGTACATTCCATTGAGCTTCAATTTGGTATCTATATTTGAATTATTCATCGATTAAAATTTATTTAAATGCTTGGTAATGATCTTAATTGTAAGTGTTCGGAAAGTCGAGTGGAGTCACTCCAGATTTTTTTTTCTTCAAAACGGTGCATATTTTGGCAATAGTGTATTTATTTTGTTCCTCAAAACGGGACATCTACTGTTTTTAAGGTAATAGTGTAAGGGAGACTGAATGGACAGATATGGGTATCTTTCAGTTGTTAAGAAAACGCGCAAACAAGCTTGTGTTAACGTTAATATCAAAATAAAATGAAAAAAAAAGAACTGATAAAACACCCATATTCTATTAAAAATAGTGCAAGACGTACGTTTCGAGTGGTATAAGGGCTAGGCCCTTCTTCGACTTCAAAAACACCATCCGACACAAGGCAGGAAGGTAGGAAAGTAGGAAATGCAAACAAAAGGAGACACAGAAAAAAAGGAAGTTGTCATTCGGAAGGAAAAAATTCTTAGAAAACCAGAGTGAAAAGGGAAAATAAAGTGGAGATCGGGGGAGGGGTAGGAATAAGTAAAAGAGGAACATGACTTTAAGTAAAGAAAAAAAATTTAGATAAAATGAAATAGTTGACAAAAAAAGAAAATTAAAAGAACTAAAAGAACAAACACAAAAACAATACATCCCCCGACGTTTTCTTTGCGTCTCGATAGGGTAGGGGGGGAGGTCAGGTTTTCGTTTTACAGACACTGCCGTTGGATGATTTTATATTTTTAGCGGCCTTTATTGAAATCGTTACCGTGGGTTGCTCTCTTCCTAAAAACGGGACATTGCAGGGGACATTTTCTAAAAACGGGACATTACGGTGTCCCGAAGCTGTGCTTGGGGACAACGGGACAAGCCACCTAAAAACGGGACATATATAGTCACCTTAATAATGCACTATGTGAAAAAAAAAGAAATTGCAGTACTTCAATGTGTGAATCGAACAAAAATTAAATAAATAGAGCTATATTGTATTTATGAATCTCCATATTTCAGTTTTTTTTTTTTTTTTGCGTTATTTCAACTTTTAATTTCCATCATGTCTACATTTTATGAAACATTATTTCTACGGAAGCAGGGACATGCTTCGGGTTTTAGCGAATCCGGGCGGGACATATTCAGGCAAATCTTTCAAATTTGTTTACATACTAAATTGTGGATCTTGACCTGCCCCCCCCCTCATTAAAGAACCGATGCTGCTACTGAATCTTGTTAAGTAAATTTGATTTATTAATTAAGATTTTAATGCAATACGTTTCCAGAATGTAAAAGCTGCATTCTAGCTACTCACCATGCTATGTCAGTCTGAAAAAGAAAGCCGTACACGAAATTACAAATTCTGTATTTTTTCTCGGCTCTGCTTAATGATGTTGCAGTTTTCAGTTCTAGGTCAGGAAGTTTATCGGAATACTTGATATCCATGAATTCAGGGCAGTTTTTTAGTGGCCCTGGTCGGTTGCCCAGTTTGAAACCCTCTAAGCACGACTCTGGGAGGAAGAGTTTGACGACTGGTGAGGGGCAATTAAGAACATAACTGAAAATAAATAAAAGTTTGGTTTCATTTTTTAAACATATTGGGAGCAAATGAATGCTTTTTAGCTTTATATATATTTGCTCTTAGGATTTTTTTCTGAGAATTTCCTTATAAGTGTTTAGTAGCATTAATTCTTACAATATAACGACCACTTGTTTCGAAGCTAAAGTGGATTCTGAAAATCAAAAATAGTATTTTATACGTTGCGTACCAAATAATACTAAGCGATATGTTAATAATCAAATTTTATTACAAGATATTCCAAACAGTGCTATAACCATCAGTTATTTTTTAATAGGAAAGAGTTCTAAAATAATTATAAAAAAAAAAACAGAAACTTTTCAATTTAATTCATACAAACAATACAAATAAAACTTTAAGTACATTAATCCATATTTTCAATGGGCTAAAAATATCTTTTAGAAAAATTTAAATACATTTTTTTTTCTCAAGCCAAGAACAAAAGTTTAGCAAACCATTTGCACTGAGATTTGGTCAAAAACATTTAAATATTTCTGTATATGGGCGTAGCCAGCGAGGGGCAGGGTGGAGCAGCTACCCCCCCTAAAATGAGCTAGTCATAGGGTCTGATTATGACAAACCGGGCATTCTCCGGTTAGACTCCATGTCCTGCCCCCCCCCTAATGAAAATCCTGGCTACGCCCTTGTTTCTGTACTTAAAACTATTCAGGATTTAGAACATTTTAGCACTGATTTACCATTCTATGTTGAATTGGATGTCACTAAAAGTCATAAATGCTGATTAGAATCAACCCTTTGGGTATTATCTAGGACGATCAATAAACAGAAATTTCTTGTGCTAACAAAAAATGAATATTAAATTGCTGTCATGAATTACACAAAAACTAGGATAAATTAAAAAAATTAACGAATGTTCTGAAACATATATGGGCAAGCTCTGGCCGGCGAGCAGGATGTGGTCCTCCACGGCTTTTGATCCGGCCAGCGGAACATATCAAAACCTAGGATAAAACCCATATAAACCATTCAAAATCCCATGTTAACCCTTTGAGGCGCAACCCTTTCCCAATGCTGGAAAAAGGGTAGCCGTTGCCATCGCTCGACTTAACTACCAGCAAGATGGCGGACGATCGAAACGTTCATCGCGTGCCACAGATCTAGAGACTCTTTTTTGACGACAGCTGGCTGTGCGACACATGACGGCCAACTGTGGCACGCGATGAACGTTTCGATCGTCCGCCATCTTGCTGGTAGTTAAGTCGAGCGATGGCAACGGCTGCCCTTTTTCCAGCATTGGGCAATCTATCCAGCTGTTCTCGCGTTCTTCCATTTTTCAGCAGATGTCAGTGCTGTTAAAAATATCGTGACCGTTCTTTTACGGGAAATGACGTACTAAAAAGTAAAGAATTCTCGTGGAGCTATGTAACCCGCAACTATTTTTATAGAAATCCAATCTATTCTTCGTGACTGGCAACAGTCAAAACGTTAGAGTTGGGTGTTCCCAGAGCGTGATCACTGCGCCTTAAAGGGTTAACCCCAATTACACGGCCCGCGACTTCGCTAACACCCTGAAGTTTGGCCCGCAACTTTCCAAAAGGTTGCCCATACCTATTCTAAAAAATTTGATGTGGATACCACATGATTTCCCTGTACGTCTATTAAATCATAAATATTTTTTCAGTGCACTTCCTTTCAACTTATTTCATTTGAATTTTCATGTAGGACTTGCATACATGCCTGTGTTGAGACATCTCGCAAAAACTCTTCAAAATAAACTTAGAGATGGTCAAAATCGATTTTTTTTTAAAATCGGAATCTGTATACCGAAATTTTTCGCCATCACTATACTTGCTTTTACTTCGCACAAGGAAGTAATAATGATATGTTTCTTCAATTGAGTATAGTTAGTTATCGTTCTTTCTACTGTACTTTAATTAGCGTATTTCACATATATATGTTACAGTGAAAACTCGATATCAGAAAAAACCCGAATTAACTAGGGAAAACGCGTTTTAACAAAACCCGGACTAGGGAAAACCCGATTTATTGGGGTTTTGACTGATTTGTTAGACAATAATTTTTACATCTATCAAAATTATTTCAACGATATGTTATATGACAAATTGTTTTTTTGGGGGGGGGGCTCGCAAAGGGCCAGCGGTAGCATATTTTTGAGGGCCCCCCCCCTACAGCGGAGGCCGGACCCAATGATGATTTTCCGGTCTCGCAAAGGGCCAGCAGTAGCATATTTCTGAGCCCCCCCCCCTACAGCGGTGGCCGGACCCAGCGATGTTTTTTTGGGTCTCGTAAAGGGCCAGCGTTAGCACATTTTTGAGGGGGGGGGGGACAAGATAAGGATTCCGGTTCAACTCGCCCATCGATTTGATTGATACCTATTGGCACGGATGCACTGACCCTCGTCCGTATTCATCACTTGTTATAACACTAAAGTTATTTTGTTTCTTATCTAACAACTGTAATTTTTGAAGAAATCTATTTTCCCAATTTTTAGTGCATAAAGCATTAAATTACGGGAATTCTTGCGGGAAAACGGTTTTTCCCCAGCGCTATCTGTCAGAACGCGTTTTGCCAGTTAATTAAGGTTTTGCCTAATGCTCTCAGTTAGAACGCGTTTTCCCTAGTTACCCTCCGCTAAAGAGGGTAATAGTTTTTGGCAGACGAAAAAAGTCGTGGATGATAATTGATAGTAAATAAAATCTTACAGATCTCACGGAAATTTGAAACACACCAAGATCCGACACATGATTGGAATAATGGATACTTGAAAAATTTCAAAGTAACTTTCAAAGAGTCTATTGTGGTCAGTTTTTCCATGCCGTCTGTACGTACGTACGTATGTTCGTACGTACGTACGTCCGTACGTACGTACGTATGTATGTAACTCGCATATCTCAAAAACTATGGGTCGTAGAATGTTGAGATTTAATATTTAGGATTGTTCTATGATCTAGTTGTGCACCTCCCCTTTTGGTCGCAATCGAGTGTATAGTTTATGTACAGGACCGCCCAAAAGATTCGAAATACATTACGCTCTATGGGCCGAAATTCATTAAACTCGCCTAACGCAAAAACTATTAGGCGTAGAATGTCGAAACTTCATATTTTGGATAGTTGTAACATCTAGTTGTGCACCTCCCCTATTGGTTCCATTCGACTGGATAGTTTATCTACAGGACCGCCCAAAACATTCGAAATACATTACGCTCAATGGGCCGAAATTCATTAAACTCGCATATCTCAAAAACTATTAGGCGTAGAATGTTGAAACTTTATATTTAGGATTGTTGTAACATCTATTTGTGCACCTCCCGTTTCGGTTCCATTCGACTGGATAGTTTATCAACAGAATGGCCTAACAGATTCGAAATACATTAAGCTCTATGGGCCGACATTCATCAAAGCGTTTTTTAGAGGTTTTGGGCTATTTCAAACGACGCAGGAGTGATATATGCTGTAAAGAGTTAGAAAATGAATTTCTCCATTAAAAAAGTGTCTTTATCATTTACAGTTCTGCTACAGGAACACTCAAAAGATTTCCAATACATTACGGTCAATGGCAATTTTAGGGGCATTCATCCATTTCAAGCACAATACCGTCCTACCACATAAGTTAGGTAATGGTCCGACCACGGTCACGTGCCTCCCTCAAGAACTATGCCAAAAGTCGCCAAGCTTGGCGACTTTTGGTGTACGTGTGTGCATATTTAACTCTCAAATCTGAAAAACTGGAAGAACGGTTGGTTTCTCCCCGTTTGATTTACATGCAAATACATCCTGTACATGGCTGCCAATACAAATTAAAAGGTTCTGTCAAAAAACCTCTTTAGCGGAGGGGAAACTAATTTCAGCTGAAGGCTGAATATTTTTTTTTTATTTCGGTTTTTGACTGATTTCGGGTTTTTAAAGTGTAGCACAAGCATGGGCAACCTTTGAGAAGATGCGGGCCAAATTTTAGATATTAGCGAAGTTGCGGGCCATATAATTGGGATTTATATGAGATTCTGAATGGTTTAATACGCGGTTTTGATATATTACGAGGGCCGGATTTAAAGCTGTGGCGGGCCACATCCGGGCCGGCGGTTGCCCATAAGTGGTGTAGCATATATATTATCTCACAAGTTATTTTTCTTTTTCTTTTTTTCATTTAATTACACTAGGCAATAAAAGCAAAGTTTTTGTTTGTTTCCTGGTTCTAAGTAAGCCAATTCTTACTAATTTTGGGTCGCAAATAAAACGAATATGTAAATGAAATTCATTTCTTAGCTCTTGTTTTCAAGATATACAGAAGCCCATTGGCGAAAGATAGACAACAGCCCACCCATCGACTCGAAGGTATACGAAGAAAAAAGAAGTTCTGTTTAATAAATATAATGCAAAAGATAATATTTCTTTAAAAATACGAGATCAGTGAATTTTGTCCGATTTAATCTGTGCGGCTCATTCAAATCGTGTGCCTCAAAACCTGGATCATAGGAAGTCCCGGGTCTAGTGACTTCTTCGGCATTTTCCTTTTCGGTTGCACAATTTGGAGGTAGTTTATAAATTGGCAGATTAGCCAAGTGAGAAATGAGTCGAATGGCTGATGGAACACACGGATAAAGTACGATCTCTAGTAGCCATACACACCTGCCATAGTGAGATTTTATTATCCAAATTCGTACTTTATCTGGAAAGCAAGAGCTAATCTCAACTTTTTATGGCGATTTTCGTGTTTAGCGAGACAAAATACTTCGGAAATAACTATGTTTGAGCGGGAAACATTTTTTGTGTTGCCTAGTGTTATTAGTTATTCTTCTATCTAAGATGGATGTACTTCACATAACATTACAGCAATTTGTAAACATGTGTCATCCAAAATCGGAACTCAAAGTAGTACAGCAAATAACTTTTTAAGTTAGTAAATAAAGGAGCGTACCCATACTACGTGACCGTTTAGAAGTTGGAGGGAGGTCTTCAAAATGCTATGCTCAGTCACAGGAGCGGGGGGGGGCGGCTTAGATTTTTGTTACGCGCCATATTCGAATATAGGTAAAAAATGCGCGACATTTCTCTCGGCGAAATCGACTACGTAACAAAAATCTAAGCCGCCCCCGCCCCCTAAACGGGTCACGTAGTATGGTTACGTTCCCTAACCTAAAATCAAAATGCTAGACGAATGTTGCTCCTTTTCTAAAATGCGTGAGAAATGTTTGCCAGGTTGCATTTTGTTTAAAGAGTGGATCTTATATTCGGGCTTGAAATAAGTAACGCCGTTCGGTGTTGTTAGATTGAACTTCTCCCATTGTAGTTATTTTTATAAACAATAGACCAAAAACTTTCCTGAATTTGGATTGCTGAAACGTCTGCAATAACGACGGTGAGGAGCATCCCAGAAAGAATCAGTTCGTTTCTCGGTCCATCGAGTTCGTTCGTTCTTAGTTAAAATAATGTAATCGATTCTTATCAAGTTCCAAGTTATCGGTAACCTCAACAACTAGGCAAAGTAACGTTTGTTGCAAAGGAACGTTTCTGAGGTCAATACTGAAATGACTAGAATTAAAATGAAATTTTTAGCGTATTTTCTTTAACCTGTTAGCTCCCGTCATTGTAAAGACGGCACAGAAGGGGAATCGCTTCCGTCACGTCTGTGCAACGAAGGGAACCAACAGGTTAACCATTCGTTAAGCTGTATTGAAAGCTCAGATAAAATTGTGTTGTAAATTTTCTTACAATTCGCCTAGTGATGTGCCATTCGAATGGTTTCCATAATCGATTAATCAATTTCGAATCGTGCCAATAATTCATTAATCGATTTCGAATCGTGCCAATAATTCATTAATCGAATAGCGAATATTCGTGATTTCACTATTCGAATAGTAGTTACGATTAATCGCGATTTTGTAATTCAAATTGTATTCACGATTAATCGCGATTAATCATTTCACTATTCGAACTGTATTCACGATTAATCGTTTCACTATTCGAATTGTATTCGCGATTAATCGTTTCACCAATGCTACTCGAATGCTGTGTGCTGAGCGTTCGCATGAAATTTTCGAAAGCGATTGATTCGAATGGATTTATTAATCTATTAATTTCATTCATTCATGCATGCTCATCACTAAATTCGCCCCCCTCCGATTGCCGCACAACAACTTGGAGCCCGTGCCCTAGGCGTACAGGCAGAAATTACCCCCCCCCCCAAAAAAAACAGTTTAGGGGCACAATAATTCAGCCAGATTGGGGCGCAAATTTGAAGAAGTGCCCTGGGCAAAAAATTATAAGCAGGTAACTTGCAGCTCATGCATTTGGCGTGGTTTAATCGTCCTTTGTTGCATCAGCTATTCGACAGGAATTTGAAATATTGAATTAATTCTTAACAACGGAGGATTATTTTGGATGCAATAAAACATCTGAAAAGCATGCAAAATTAGTTCAAAATGGTCACGAGAACAATTTTTTAAACCCGTGATCTACTGACGATACTTGAAAGTACACTACTTTTTTTTTTTTTTGATTTTACTGATTCATTATCACTAATTCTATGTAAGCTCACTACCAAGTACCTTCATTGAATCAGCTTTCTTCCCGACTGTTTGTTCTATTAACGTAAGACTGCTTTAAACGGATTGCTTTCCTCTCACTTTAGAATCACTTCGAATCAGAGAAAAAAAAAAACGGTTTGTGGCTGTGTCTTAGACATGGCCGTGTGTTTTACGTGCATACTTGAACGTAACGAGTACTGTTTTCTAATATTTTACTTTAACGCTATAATACATATATATATATATCAATAGATCTTGACGAGAGTTGACGACTTAAACACAAACGAACGTTCTAGCTTCTCAGAGTCAAAATTTATACTAAACGCACGTGACGCAGCAAAACGATCTCAAAATGGCGGCGCTTCCCCCTCCACCGCAAACGACGACGCCTCTCAGTCCTCACTCAACGTAACGAATTCTTGGATCCTTTAGCTATCGAGTAGCGTCATTAAATTTTCGAGGAAGATGACTGATATGCAACTGCAATATCATGCTGTATCCCCTTATTTTGTTATCCTCGGTTTTCTGAATTACCTCCCACTATGGAAGCAAATTTAAATGCGCATTCACTTCAAGAAAGTATGAGCATCCGTGAATTTTCAGATTAGGTGACTTTATGATGGAAGGGTTGGATTTGCCGTCATTCAAAGTATTACTCGATTTCTTTAGCGTCGCCTGTGCTTTACTTTTTTGAAAAAGACTTATTTAATTTCTTATGAAACAGACTTTGAACGTACAGATATTGCTTATTAATTTTTTTTTCAATTTTCTTTCATATTACATTCATCATATTGACCATCCGTTGTCTAATTAAAAAACAGGGGGAAGAGAAACACTTTCAAGTTGATATTCTTGGCAATTCTTAATTTGGTTGATAAAGAGTTAAATTCGTGTCATTACACTGACTAAACGTTTTTCGCTAATCTGTGTCTTTAAATGGGCTTAGATTTCAGAGTTCAATAAATATGAATCAGGATGGTTTAATAATAATAAAGACACCACTGAGGGATCTTTCTCCAACATTTTAAGAACTTGCGGTGTAAGACTTCCAGCCATTCACTCTGCTAATATTAATCAAATCGAACTCTTGGTCCAATTTAGGTGCGCACATTTTAATTTTCTTCGTCAAATGTTGCTAGTATTTGTCCATTTCTCTTTACGTTAGCGAGAAAAGACAGTAGTGATGTTTTTTTCAGTCGATCCAATGCAGTGTGCACCTTCTTATAGTGACACTTTTACAGTACGAAAGACGGGTAAATAGTTTATTTCATAAAATGAAGTCGAATGTTCGGCGATGCTGAAAAAATAATTTCGCAAAACGTATTCATTTAAAACGATACTTTAGAAATAGTGCACAGGGTGCACCAAAAGGTGGTGCCCCCCCGTCAACCCCCGTACAGAAGCATTCCCAATTGGTAAAATAGGCCCCGTGAAAGTACCCCAGTAAAATGTGTCCCACTAATGAGGTGATGTACTAAATTTGAACCTTCATCCTACATACAACGTCGCAAAGATATCTTTAAAGAAAGGTGATCGGGGACTATACAAGATTTTAAATGTAAAGGTTTTTTTTGCTAGAGTGGAAAGAAAGATTTTCTTCCGTAATTCCTGTACGACCCCTAAAATGCGAACAGTCGACGAGATATTTTCCTTTCGACAGCCGTGGAAAAGTGGTTTAAGCCAGCGTTATTTTATCTTCATGTCTCTGACACTTTTAAGGTATATTTCTGAAATTTTGTAAGTCACCTCATGAGTATATGGGGGTACATTTTACTAACTGAATTTTTTTGTACGGGGATCGTATACAAATTTAAAAAGTGTCACTGTTTGAAAATCAACGAGAGGAAATTTTTCTTAACGGAATCTTATTTCCGATCTTAATTTGAACATTTTTTTCAATTGACACTGCCCACTTATCTCTAATAGATAGAGAATTAAAGCCCGTTACCACCTTTTCGGGACACCCTGTATATATATTTAACTTCTTTAATTTTCAAATTATGCAATGTTTGGAGGTTTGTTTATGAAATCTAGTTAAGAAATAGGACAATTACTTCTTAGTTATTGAAGTGTTTCATGAAAACGGCTCCAAACCAACACTTACGTAAATTAGAGTCATCTTGAGTTTGGCGTACTTTACCCTTTTTTAGGAGTTTTTACAGTAGGAAAGGCAACTTACAGCACTTTTACAGTAGTGAGGGAAGAAGTTCATGATAAATTTAAAATAAGGATTTTTATGAATGTCATACAAAATGCGAACCTGCTAATCGTAAAACCACACACACATTTACAAGAAATCTATATATATTCTATTTCCCGGATACAAATGCTGAGAAATATTGGTCTGTTTCAACAGAATTGATGAAATCTACACTCAACGAGATTTTCTTTCTATCTCGGGAAATTTTGTGTTTCTATGAATAATAAGCAGATCTCTAACAAATCTTGCATGTGCGTCAGGATAGCCCAAGCAGTCAGATAATTAACTGAAGGTTCCAGCTCCGTTCCTGGGAGTCATTTTATTTTAATTTTGTAAATCTATTTTTACAAAAATGGAGCAAAAACGTTTATTTAATATACTAATCATGGTAGCGATTGAGTGACTAATCATTTAATAACTATGATTAGTTACTCAATTGCTCTAATATCGCATTTTCTTAAAAGCGAAATAGACACTGAAATCAAAATTAGGCACGTTTACAAAACGCAACGTGCATAAAATACAACTTCAGCATTTTTCTTCAAACAGGGCCGCACCAAAAAAAAAAAAAATTCGGGGGGGGGGGAACAAAAGGTAAAAAAGGCTAAATTTTTCACAAAAAGGCTTCATTAGTATTGTTTTGTTAACAAAATTTTAAATTTCGGGAAGGGGGGCGGCCCCTGGACCCCCCCCTGGGTACGGCCTTCGTTATAAAGCCCTTTTCCGGGTATTATTGTCTTTGTAGTAATTCCGCCTTTGGAAAACTGGCAATATTAGATATGTATTTCACAAAATAATTCTCGCCGTTACCAATTACTGTTAAGCTGGCATGGCAAAAGGTATTAAGTAAGTGTAGCCCCCTCCATTTTTTCTCCTCCAGAGAGGGGGGGGGGGGGAGATACCTTTTGTGTACCAGGCAAACGGCTCGAGTAGTGCTTGTTTCTGAAATGAGGGCTTGCTTCATGTTTATTTTTCTCCAAAATATTTTGCAGAGAGAGAAACAAGTTATAAGCAGATTGTAACAATAATACCAACCACATCAACAAAAAATCACTTTCTTATTTGTGACTAGGAAAACTTCGCTTACGATTCTCCGCTTTGAAATAGTTATGAACCAGGGGGGGGGGGGGGGGGGGTTATTCTGCCTTTGGTGTTAACTCGAGTCCGAGTCTTGCTAGTTACTTAACCGCCGCTAGCGTGTCACCCGACTATTTTCGATTCCCGCCAGTGAGTCGTTAACGCAGTCAGTGGCATAGCCAGAAATTTTTCATGGGGGGGGGGGGTGTTAATACTACTTCAACTCGTATATATATGTGTGATAAGGGAGTGAAGAATATACATTTTGTATGGCAAAAAATTCCTCATGGGGGTTATGACCCCCTAACCCCTCCCCCTTGGCTACGCCCCTGAACGCAGTTGTTACA
>JAWZYV010014166.1:0-95616 GCA_038373885.1 Cheiracanthium punctorium
ACATATAACGCGAATAAAGAACGTATTCTCCCTTACCTTTACATAGGTTGCAAATTATACAAAATGTTGTCTAACGTAATAGCCTTATATTTAACCAATATATTGTAATATGTTATATTAGCCAGGATATTTACTGTTAACTCGCCATCTCGAACAAAATAATAGAAATAGAGGACAAATTAGTTCCTTTCTTCCATCTCTATAGTAAATGTCAGTGCAGATACTTTGTATTACAGTAAGGCACCGTTTATACATTTCTCATTTACACGTCGTTTTCGTGAAGTCCCGATTCATTCCTATTCTTTTTTATTGCAAAATGCTTCGTTTATACGACAAACAATGGCACAATTTCGGTTTTCACCTTCCTAAAATCTAAAAAGTTCTTGTTTCAGTCATTGTTTTCTAATTTAGAGAGAAACTTTTTCTATAAAGAACGTCCAACAAAGGATGTAAGGAGGGATTTATCTTTTACCACCTTACTTTAAACACGCAGTTAGCTATATTGGAAACACATGTCATGAACTTAATTGTGCCCGTCAAATTGTAATCAATAATAAATACTAAGACGATTATAAAAAATTATTTTTAATTCGACGTCTGCATGAATTTGATGATAATTAACATGCAATGTGTATTATATTTATATTAATTAATATTAATCACATGTTAAATATATGCAGCGTTTAAGATATAGTACAATAAAGGTACAATTTGTTTCAATTTACTAATTTATTTATTTATTTAATTCAATTAGTGTTTACAGGAACACTCAAAATAGTTCTAACATATTACGCTCACTCTCTATGGACAAGTCGGCAATTAGTGAACCGATTCTAAAGATTTTTCACATGTTGAAAGGTATATTATTTCTGAGTAATGTAGACTGAAACTCATGAATATCACACAAACCGTTTTTGTTTTTTGGAGGGAGGAGGGACATTCAAAATACTTTGCAAATATTGTAGTAACGGTCTCCAAACGCAAAAAATAAATAAATAAACAAATAATTTAATTACTATACATATACCGTAATTCGTTCAGACGTTTTTTGTGTGATCCATTCGTAATAAAAACAGTAAAAACTCTCTAAAACGAAATTCGTTGCAACTAAAATTCCCTCTACAACAATTCCCTCAATAAAATGTTGTGGTTCTTCGGAATTTCCATACAATATAATCTCTCCAATGCGTAACACATTTTCCGAATTATTTCATTTTCAAAAATTAAATTTTATTTCTTTTATAATAATATATATTTTGTATTAATAATGATAGTTAAATAATAATAATAAAAAAGTTTATCTCTGTATAAATGAAACAAAAAAAAAATCCATTTGTGTATTCGATTTTACACAACTATCTTTTAATGACATTTTACTATTCTTCACACGCACGCTTATATCCTTGTCCTGTCTGCTCAAAACATGGCTTAAGGCTGTTCTTCGAAAAAAAAGAACTCTGTTTTTAGTCTTGGTACACACATTGAAATAAACGAATAGCACCAGGGTCTCCAAAAAATTCCAGAGGGTTCTTCATAAGCTGTTTTACACACTACGATAAGCGAAAACGCTGTGGCTTTTGTGACATTTTCAGAAAAAATTCTTAAACATGGATTTGAGCTGCAAGATTTTTCGAAGAGTGACACGCTTTGCGAAAATGTCCGATTTTTAAGAATTTTTTCTAAAAGTATTGAAACTGATACAGTTTGGCCGGTCTTCGCAGTATGTAATACAGCTTGTAAAGAAACGGTTTCAAAATTTTGAAGTGCCTGGCAAAATTAGTTTATGTGTACTTATGTACCAAAATCACATGACTTTTTCGAATAACACCGTTAAATGCGCGCGCGTTTCCTGTCTGTGCTCTCTGTTTATCGCCCGTCTACTAATAACAAACAATTTCCCTTCTGCACGAACGTGAACACATTCTATTTCAATTGTTGGCATTTATCGCACTTGGCGCGGACGCCAAAGGAAACAGGTTCGGCTGGGTTACCATACAGGTAACCGATGCCTACACATCGTATCTCTTATCGCCTTACTTGGCGCCGCAGGGCATCTGCCGTACCTGAGCCATTTAAAATGAAAAAAATCTAAGCAGGTAGTAAATATAAATAAATAAATAAAATAAGTAAATCATTTACTTGAGTAAAAAAATGAATTAATTACCAGTATTGATGTATTAAAAAAAAAGAGAGCGGGAAAAGCGCTTGCGCAGAACGAGATTCGAACCTGGGAGTGCAGAGTAGAAGTCCACCGTTCTACGTATGTCGCCACGCCGCTCATTCACGTTCGCACGTAACTTATATTTAAAGTTTTGGTGAAGTGGTACGAAAATAAATATTGATTTTTCTCGACTGTACTTCAGTATTGCGTCTTAGTATTTTACACGTAGTATATTGACATGGTATACTACCACTGTGCCAAAGATCATTGAAATTCGTTTCCCTGAAGCCGTGCCTCCTCCTTGTAAGGGAATAAAATGAAATTTTGTTAAATAGGAGGCAGTTAGTAAGTTTAAATTGCATGTTTTGAGTTTTCTACCAAAAATCCACCTATTCGATTCCTGTTTCAGCTATTACGTAAACTATGATAAAATTTTCCAAGCATCAAGTAAAGAAATCTAAATGTAATAAAATCAAACATTGCAGTGTTAAAAATACACTACTTGCTATTAAAAAGCATTTCCCAGGTGCTCTCTTTTCAGTTTAATATTTATTACTAGCATCTTCTTCTGAAACTCTCAATGACTCGTTGACTTTGAAAGCTTATTCCACTAAAAGAAAATATTATTTTAAAAAATATATTTTTTTACTCTATTGACAGTTCGACTCAGTAAGTTGTTACTAGCTAACCTGTAATCTTATGAAAATACACAGGAGTTATAACTTTGCTTTCTATATTTCTGCTAGTTTTCTAATTCCATTCTTTGTACTCCTAGAATGCAAACAAAATTCGCGCACTTTTTGAAAAAAAATATCTGTAGAACATAACCCGTCAACGACGAGTATATCAGCTAATAAAGCTATATAGAATGATATTCTTCAAAATATTTTAAAGCATTTTTTCCTTTTTTTCCTTTTTTTTTTTTTTTTTTTGGCTAATAAGAAATATATTTTTAAAGTAAAGCCAAAGTCCCGCCCCGGACAGGGTTCCGGTTTGTCAGCCCCCTAGGGCCGCCCGTACTTTTCTTGTGTCTGAACGTACGTTTTGAAAAAGAAAGAAAAGACTATTTCGTTTTGGGATACTGCACGGGAATTAAATTCTAGTTCATCGATTGATGTTTGCTTCTTGAAGCTTTGCATGATTTTAGTTTTGTTAAATGGATTGCTGTTCCTATTAAAATGTATCTGAAGCAATCTTTCAAACATTAGTTTTATATTACACAAATGAACTCGAACAGTAAATAAAGCTTTGCGGAATTTCCGATTCATATTTTGTGTCAACATCTCCTGACAAGAAAGCGGCACTTACTGGCTGAATCTGACATAGAGACAGATCCAAATAATTGAAATTAAAAATCACTTGCCTCTAATTGTAAAATAGGAAGAGTGATGAGAAAGTTTTTTCTCTAACAAAATGACAGAAAACACATAGAGCTCACCTTGCCAATAGACAGGTATATCCATAGGTTCCCCTACGGAGTTCCATCGATATCATACGCCATAGGGTTTGGAGAGTTTCACTTATTTCTTAGATGGCACATCCCTCTACTCAACTTTTCAAATATTTTCTGTGACCCAGGAAACAGCAGTAGATGGGTGTTACCTGTCCGGACACATATGGATGCACCACTGCTCCTCATACACTCAAATTCTGCCCGTGACATATTCTTTTTTCGGGTCGATTCGCTTACCTGCAAAGGAGTTATTTGGTGGAGTCCGCGCCTCCTTTTGTTGGCCTGTCTCAGGAGATAAACAAGTCCACTTTCCGGATATCATTCACCCGTACATTACATTTGGGAAAGGGAAAACCAACTATTTCAGACAGATCCCTTCGCGATATTTATGTCAAAACCATTACCGTGCACCAGGGGCGTAGTCAGAAATTTTTCATGGGGGGGGGGGGGTTACGACTACTGCAACTCGCATATATGATTACATGTGTGTGATAAAAGAGTGAAGAATATACATTTTGTATGGCAAAAAATTCCTCATGGGGGGGGGGGGGTTATGACCCCCAACCCCCCCTTGGCTACGCCCCTGCCGTGCACATCCCTATATGTTGCGAAGACCCAAGTTAAAAAGCAAAAAATTATCTCAATGCTTACAGCTTTGTTGAAGGAAAAATTGTAGGCGTCGTGTAGTCGCTTGTGGGGTGCATTTTTCGGAATCTCTTCCCTATGCAGTCTTCTCTAATCCTGTTGAACTTAACTTGAAGTATTCAAGTTGGAATATTAAGTAACTTATATTAAAAGTATTCAATCGGCCAAAGATATTTATTTGTGTTGCCTAGAGTAAATGATCTTCAAATTTTTATTTGGATGTACGTAGCAGACATAAGATTTCCACAATTTTTTAGGGGGGGGGGGAGGGTTGTTGGGATTATAGCTATTTACTTCCATGTTATAAATTATAACTTCATCTATCGCACTTGAATATTCCACACAATTAACATTATCTGGTGTGTAAGCACTCATGCATACACATATACATATACACTTATATATACTTAATCAATGGCGTAACTTACTAAGAGCAAAGAGAGGGCAATCCCCCCCCCCCTAACTAAAATTGAAAATTCAGATATAACCTGTTTGAAATAATATTTTCTACCAGGGGCGTAGCCAGGGTGGGGGATATCGGGATATATCCCCCCCCCCCTAAATTTTTGGATTAGTGGTGAAATTCCGTCTATTTATACACATATAAGTTCATATCTCCCCCCGAAAACTTTTCCAGGCGCATATCCCCCCCCCCCGAAAAAAAATTTCTGGCTACGCGCCTGTTTTCTACTCTATAATAGGAAGCATTTTGACCCCCAATGTTTATGCCAATCTACTTAATTATATAATATTACCCTCGGATTAAAACGTTTTATTTTGGGGGGGGGGAGAGGAAGAAATTAATAAGAGTGC
Organism: Cheiracanthium punctorium; assembly: GCA_038373885.1. Lineage (NCBI taxonomy): Eukaryota > Metazoa > Arthropoda > Arachnida > Araneae > Cheiracanthiidae > Cheiracanthium > Cheiracanthium punctorium. The sequence goes on from JAWZYV010014166.1 coordinate 5,073, forward strand.
AATTGAGATTTAAAGTGAAGCACATCGCATTTTAAGCCAAAAGATAACTAAAGATAAGTAAAAATAAAAGATGACCATAAAAGTTGTTGCTGTTGTTGTTGTGAACATATGTATCGGATTTGTGTGCTTGGCCCGAGGGCCGCTTATAATTCTTCGTCAGAAGGACAACACAAGGGGGGGGTGCCCTCAATGGGGGGTCTTAATAAAGGGTCCTAACCCGTATTTACGCTAAGTTTCGGAGAAAACCACGGAAAAATCCGAACGGTTAGGTCGACGAACGCGCGATGGGACCCGAACACCGCACCTTAAAGCTTCGCCCGTCTACCATTTCCAGGACTATAAAATTTCTATGCTGCTGTCTAGCCTAGGGCTCGATGCAGCTGGAATTTTTACATCGTGATTTATCATAAGCTTTGCATCGCTATTTTCCGATGTCAAAATATGGACAAAATCAGAGGCGAGGATAGGTTTGGGAGATGTGGGCAACCACCCACGGTCTCGCTCTTCCAAGGGCCTCGCATCATATAGTTCTCATGAAGGGATCCTGGCATGGTCTCGAACCTAAGTATTTTTACCTAAGTGGTAAAACTTAGAATCGAAAAACTAATCATTTGAAAATTGATTTAACCATAATAATACGTGAATTTTCCTTAGCACATTTTAAAAGAAAAATCATTCAGGTTCGTTCCTCCTTTCTGAAATATTTTTTGGTTATGTGCTTGCATCTCGTTACTCTATATTTAAGGGTGCAGTTCGAATAAAAAAAACCTGGCTCAAAGTCGTGGTACACAAATTAAAATAAAATAGACTCAAAACAAATAAATCAGAATGAGCCTTCACAAGCTGCATTACACACTATAAATAAAAAACTGTGCCTTTAATTTTTACTTAGAAAAAAATTCTTAATCATGGAATTGTACAGCAAAGTTTTTCGAAAAGTCGCACATTTTGCAAAATGTTCGATTTTTATTAGTAATTTACTTTAGCAATAGCAATCTGACATCAAGAAAAGTAGTGCATTTTTGCCTAAATAATGATCACTCACATTACTGTTTTACAGAGAAACAGTAAATAGTAGTGATATCAGAACAGAAGATAATTTCAAACATGTCCCTATAGGCAAGTTGCTATCGTATTGAAGGTTTATGCACCAGTGAACGAGAAAAAATATTTTGATACTGTAGAGTTTTCAACAGCACGTATATAGGTTTCCGTCTGAGGAGGGGGATGATCGGGTATTTTAATATTTTATTTTAACTAGAGTTAATATGTTTTGAATAGCCGTTTTTAATAATTGCTGTACATTTTCGGAAAGGGACCAGGCCCCTCGACCCCATCGCCTTAACGTCACGGATTGTCAGTACAAGAGATTCCTGTAACTTAGTTCAACTTTATTTCGAATTTGGAGAAATCTTGGTTAATAGGAAGGCTAAAAAAAAAGAGGACATAAATTTTGCTAACTGAATACCCTATTTTTATTTTAAGGAATATATTTCTGGGGAGAGAGAGAAATAACTGTGTTATCAAAATTGTTTCATTCTACCGTTTTTAACTGTCTATACTATTATGTTAATATTATTATACTATAACAAGGATTTCTCGCGAAAAGGAAGATCACATACCTCAGAAGCCTATGTGCACGTTTCTTTATTTTCCACTGTCATTAGAAATTGTCTGGGATTAAATTCTGTACGTTTAGTACAAAATAGTCAAAAAAAATTTTTTTCTAGGAAAGTAAAAGACCTAAAGGTCCAGTAAGTCTCAACTCAGTACACCCCTCACACCAATTATTTGAACGGACCAAATGTCTCGTCTCTTGTCCCTTGTGTAATTCTTAGAACACAGGCAGATGCACCTTTAGCAGTCTTTTACTCTTTTTATACATATACATATTTTTCTTGTTTACAACTGGTACTGTACATTCAAATATCTAGCCTTAGTAAAAAGCCCCCCCCCCCCCTTTTGAATTTATAATTTTAAAAACTCATTTATTCTGGAAACTTTGCGTGTATGGCTGGTTAAAATATTTTTAGATAAAACATTTTTCAGACAATGAAAATCTTTACTTTTTTTTCCTTTGAATAGATTGAACTAGCGACTCCACTCTTATTTATGTTGAAAATTCAGAATTAATAAATTTTATTTTTTAACACTACGGGAGCAGTTTAATAATCTACTAGTGCACTTCCCCATTAAAAAAAAAAAAGACTGCAAATGTTGTTATGATTCTTTCAAAGTACTTTAACCATTTGAGGCGCAACCCTTTCCCAATGCTGAAAAAGGGCAGCCGTTGCCATCGCTCGACTTAACTACCAGCAAGATGGCGGACGATCGAAATGTTCATCGCGTGCCACAGATCTAGAGACCCTTTTTGACGACAGCTGGCTGTGCTGCCGCACAGCCAGCTGGTAGTCAAGTCGAGCGATGGCAACGGCTGCCCTTTTTTCAGAATTGGGTAATCTATCCAGCTATTCTCGTATTCTTCCATTTTTCAGCAGAAGTCAGTGATGTTAAAAATAATCGTGACAATTTTTTACGGGAAATGCCGTGCTAAAAAGTAAAGGATTCTCGTCGAGCTATGTCACCCGCATCTATTTTTATAGAAATCAAATCTATTCTTCGTGACTGGCAACAGTCAAAACGTCAGAGTTTGGTGTTTCCAGAGCGGGAACATTGCGCGTTAAAGGGTTAAACTCAAATTTTGATTTGCTTTAATTTCTTTACAAAAATATTGTCGACTACTTAAAAGGTAGAGTAAATCAGAACGAATTAACAAACAATCTCATATTTTAAAATTTTAGGAGTTAATAATATGCAACATTTTAAAAAGAATGGAAATACTGAGTTTGAAAAGTGACTATGTACCCAAATTAAAGAGAGAGCAAAAATTTAATTAAATAATGCAATTGGAAAAAAATTCCTATTTTAAAATTGTATTTAAAGCAGTCCTTATTGTCGTTTAATTACGGTTTAACAGACCACCGGATCAATGATCTGTGCCCTAGGTGGAAAGACCTAGGGCACAGATCATTGTAGGTGTTTACACTAGGTGGTGAGTGAGGAAAAAAATATATGTATTTTTTATATTTGAAAAATAAATAAAAAATTAAAACTTCACTAATAATTTTTAAATTTTCATTTCTCAAGCTGAAGAATATAGATTTATATGCAGGGTGATTCAGAAGTCTTGTAAAAAGTGTAAGAGGCAACAGACAGAACGAAGATGGTTCAGAATCACATAGCAATGTGGGTGGGAAATATCGTCTTCACGTACCTGTTAGTATTCACTTTGGAATAATAGGGAACTTTCCGAAGTTTGTCGAAAAAAAAAATGATCTTAAACAGAAAGCACGTCACTAAAACAGATAATTAACAGGACTGATTATTAAAGTAAAAATTACATAGAGGAGCTTATCGTAAACTCCAGCAAGCAACTCCCGCAGTGCAGTGGGGGCATTGGCTGAAGAGGGGTCCCCGCACAACGAATTAAAAAAAATATGATGAAATATTTTCATATATGAATTTTCGCATTTAGTTTTTTTAAGGTAAAAACAGAGCATAAGTGATAAAAACTTTGTTTTCCAACACTTTAGAAAGAACTGACAAAAGAAATGTTAGGCATAACCCAAGTAGCACGCTTTAGTTTTTAAAACGTTGCTAACACGGAATCCCCTTTCTTTGCAAAAACGTCGAGCTGTAACGCAATGAATTCGCAAATGTGTCGTCTCTTTCAACCGATTTAACACTCATCCTTTCTCACGTTTTATAAACGTTTGCCGAAACGAAAAATAAGTCGGTAATGCACCTATTTTGCCACCATTTTCAAACGTTTTAAAATCGTTAAAACGGACATACTAAGCTAGCGTTTTACAGCGTTTTAAAACCGTTGCAGAAATCATATTGTGTCTGTGTAGCAACCATTTCCCAACATTTTTAAACCGATGCAGAAATGATTATACGCCTTTTTGTCGACCATTTTTCAACGATTTAAATAACGACAATTCACCACGATTTTTCGGCGCTTTAGATAGGTTGCAATAATGAAAAGAAATCGGTGTGATGCTTTCATATTTGCAATTATTTTACGACATTTTAGATAGTACGCATAAACAGTTTTATTTTGAAATTTACTAACGAATCATGAACGTTTTTTCATAAGCTTAAGTCGCCACAGCAGATTAGAATTTTCAGAAGCATTTCTTCTAGATGAAAACTTTCCTTATTTTTTTTTTCTTTGGAAAAGTACCCCTCCCCCCCAACAAAAATAGTTGATTAAAATCTAAAAAAATATTCAAATATTAAAAATATGGGAGTGGGGGTATTTATATAAATATATAGTATAGACTAGTACTTATGTGCTTATATAAATACCCTGCCCCCCATTTGGAATATTTAGATTTTAAAGCAATAAACCACATTGTGGTTATAGGGAAGAGGGAGGGAGGAACTTAAAAAAATTAAGGAAAGTTTTGATGAAGAAAATGTATTTCTGGAAATTCTAATTTATTGGGCGACTTAAGTTTATAAAAATTGTTCATGATTTGTTACAAATTACACAATAAAACTGTTTATGCATAATATCTAAAATGTAGTAAAATAATTGCAAATATGAAAGCATGCACGATTTCTTTTCGTTATTGCAACCTATCTAATGCGCTGAAAAGTGGTATACTTCTAAAGTGTATTCGCAATCATTTTTAGACTGAAAATTCTAACTTGTTGATGTGACTTAAATGTAGAGAAAATGTTTCTAGAATGGTTTAGATTTACAAATATATGTCAATTAAAAATCTGTAGTATTCAGTTCTCCTTATTCCGTATTAACATATTTTCGACAGATGTTGCATTATGAATTTATAAAACGTTTTACTCTATATTGCACATATGGGCAACCTCCTACTGCGGGCGGGATGTGGCCCGCCAAGGCTTTTCATCCGGCCTTAGAACATATCAAAACCCATATAAACCAATCAAAATCCCATATAAATTGCAATTATACTGCCCGTGACTTCGCTAACATACTAAAGTTTAGCCTGTAACTTTTCAAAGGTTGCCCATAACTGCCATATTGTTTCAGAAGACTAAGATACCGTGGATTTAGTTAGTTAGTGTTATTATGACAACGCTACTCTAGGGCGATCTGCCAAGGATGGGGGATGCCTTGGGAGGGGGACTTTCTAAGGAGTTCTAACGCGTATTCACGCTACATGCAGAAAACCTACCAAAACTCCAGACCATTAGATCGACAGCCACGCGATGGGACCCGAAGCCGGGACCTTCACACTTCGGCCGTCTACCATTTTCAGTGGCATAACCACTATGCCATGGTGAGGCAAGATACCGTGGAACCTGGTAAAGGTATTACCAGTGTATATACCAACGTTTGTACAATTTCACTTTAGAATCAGCATGCTTTGCATGTGCACTTAGTGTTCACTTAACACACTAAGTTATGATCACTCTTAGTCATCGGAATCTTTAAAACAAGTAACGCTATCTTAAATTATAAGCCAAATTATAAAAATCACTTATCCAAGATCATCTCTAAAAAATAAGAATAAAAAATATCAATAATAATATTAGTGATTGCAATCAACTGCTAATGTCATTAGTAGAGATGGGGAAAGAATGAACATCCTGTTCTTTTGAACGTGTTCTTAAAGAAAGAATGGGAACACCCTGTTCAGTGATCACGGCAAAAACATGTTCTCAGTTCATTAAGGTCCGATACTTCAAAATTTTATGGCAGGCAAGATCGTTGTAAAAATAAATTTTGGAAAATGCCTTAAAGGGGAAATTTCTCATTAAAAGGCGTGATTAATACTTTTTTTGCTAAGAAAAATTTTAATTCTGGGGGACCAGACCCCCTTCCCCCCCCTCCTACCCCCTCTCCTGTTCACACCTTGGCTACGTATCTGATGGTGGGGACAGAAGTTCACAATTTTAGCTTTATCAAATTCTAAATAATTGCAGAATCTTTGCTATTTTGAGAAATAATGATAATGATGATGATTATCTGCGGGGGATAGAACTTTTAGCCCAACCTACCATAATTTTAGAGTGGACCCGGGCTAAGAATAAGAAACTTTCTTATATGTTCAATACGAAATGCACTCACAGGAAAACAATGCGTCAGTTTTTATTATTCCAGCCAAACTACTCAATTTCAATCAAAGTAAAAAATTTAATAATAAAGAAAATGATAGTCTGGAACAAACAAATCGAATTTTTTTTTTATCAACGTTAAATTATAATAAAAGCAGTAAAATAAGTCCATATAAAACGCGTCTTCGCTTTCATCCATCTCCTACTGGCTGAAAAAGAACCTGTTCCGAAAACCCCTCTCCTATTGGCTGAAAAGAACCAGTATTTTGATCACGGCTGGAGAGGTGTTCAGCGATCAGAGCTGGAACACCTAGTTCAGCGTTCTTTCGCGGAACGGAGAGCTAGGTGTTTTTTCGAGGAACGGAGAGAGCTGGTGTTCTTTTTGGAACGGAGTAAAAGGCGTTCTTTGGTGAACGGGGTGAAAGGTGTTATTTTATTGATCTGTTCTTTTGCTTTAATTCCGTTCTGAGCTGAATACAAGATCTAAGTTGTAGACTTGGAGTCAGAAGCAAGGTCGTACTTAGAAAGGGGGGGGTCCTATGGGTTTGGACGCCTCTGCCTCGAAGTTATTACATTATATGTATATGGTGTATTTATACAGGGACGTAGCCAGTATTTTTTTTTGGGGGGGGGGGAGGATGGTGAGGGAATGATGGTATGAATTGCAGGATGTATAAATGAACGAAATGTTTTCGCAATAGTTAAAAAAAATTAAAAATCTTGCTACATAAGTTGAAAATTGGGTGTGGGGGATATATCTTGAAATTTTTTTCAGGGTATGGCCCAGGTCTGAAGCCATTTAAGCTGGATTTTCGGAGCCATGTAATTTTATATGCCAAAGTCGTATTCATTTTCTTAAATCGGAGTCGGAGCAATATATATATATTTATACAAGCGTATTATTTTTCATCTGAGCCTGATACTTACAGCTTTTTAAACGGAATATCTTTAATTTTTAAGCTGGAGCATGTACTTTTAAAGCTGAAACTGTACATTTTTTTTTCTTTTTTAAGCTCTAAGAGCGTATCGACTATTTTGTGGGCTCCCCCATTGGAAATGGGCAGGTCCACGCCGTATATTTTTAACCTGAAGGCAACACAAGGATTTTTTTTTTTAAACTTGAGATGGACTTATTTAATATTTTGAATTAGAGCTAAAAATGTTTGTCATTGGAACCAAAAGCCATATCTTTTAAGCTGGAGCCCGATACATATATATTTATTTGTAGTTGTAGCCAAAGAAGGATTTTTTTTTTAACCCGAGCCAGATCCATAGCCTCTTGGAGCTAGACCTGGAACAATATATATTTTTAAGAGGCGGAGCGAACGGTGAAAAAGGCTGAATTTTTCAGCAAACGACTTCATCATTATTATTTTGTTAACAACATTTCAAATTGGGGGGGCAGACTTCCTGATTCACCCCCTTGGGTACGGTCTTGCATGAGTGCTTAGATAGGAGACAAGGGGTCAGGGCCGTATCCAGAAAAAAAATTATCCAGACAAAAATTTCGGAGGGGGACCAAACGAAAGAAAATGGCTGAATTTTTCACAAAGACATCAACTTTATTATTTTGATAACAAAATTTTAAATTTCGGGGGGAGGGGGGAGCAGACTCCCTGGGTACGGCCTTGAAGGGGGTTCTCTCTCTACAGCGTTCGTTATAGTGAACACTCTTATAGTATTTTGAGTTATTTTATCATTATTATTTTTGTATTAAAATGTTCGGAAGTCCGAAAAAACTTCTAATCAAAATAAACAGTTATGAATATTATGTCATTTTAGGAGCAGTCAGACTCAAATATTGTTTACTTATGTAAGCAATTTTGTATCACTCAGGTAAGTAATCGAAAATTAGGCCTGGCCTAAATAATTCTCTCTAGAATTGAAGTTTTTCCATTTCTTTTTACATGCTATGAGTAAGGATAACAAAAGTTAATAAAAAGCACAGAAACAATTTTGATTTTAGAAATATGTGCATATTTAACACTATATTATAGAACGTTAATATAGTTAAAATATTTTTACCAAAAATTACTTTCAATATACTTGATTAAAGAAAGCCAGTATGTTGGTTGCAAAGTTTTTTTAAACATTTTGCAATTGTATTAAAGCATAATACATGTTAAAAAGGACGTATATTTTCATTTTTAAATTGAATAAAATAGTCATAATAAAGCTACGATAAATCAAAGAACCTGTTCTCAAAAGAACAGGAAAAAGAACTGTTCTTTAAAAAAGAACGGGAACAGTGAACAACTGTTCTTTGAAAATAACGCTTTTCCCCATCTCTTGTCATTAGCTCCTTACTATATTTTTTCTGTAATAAGTAACTTCCATACAAAAATAACCTTGAAATATTTTTATTGAAACATATATTCGATCAATATTTTTCTGTTTGTTTCACATTCCACAGGTACAAGGTCAAAATTTAGAATACATTTCATGGCTTCTTTTATAACTTTTCACCGGCAAAAGTTTCAACTTTGTTCCAGAAAACCTGAAAGAAATACGAAAGCATTAATTAGAAATATAGATAAGTTTTTTTCGGTGGGGGGGGGGGGGTTAGTAATTGCTTTTACACAACCCTTTCCTATTATTATTGCTAATAGAATCTACATTTCTTACTATAGTTATGCAAGTTTTTATCTTTCTTTCTCCTAGTTAACCGCTCTTTGTTCTTTTATTCCGAAATCAATTTAACATGTTTTCATCAGAATAAACTCAATTGGGGTTAGCCACCATAATATCAGTCGGCAAAGTGTGGGGCAAAGGAGGAATCTATCCCCGGCAGCAAACTAAAAACAAAGATGGGCTGGTAGAACACCTTAACTTAGAAAGAATAGGGGAACAAAATAAGAAACAGAAATGGAGCCTGAGAAACTCCTAAACTTAGAAAGAATAGGGCAGTAGACTGAAGGACTACAATGGGCACGAATAACCTTCGCTATGCCAATACATCTTTCTAGACTACTTCATATCATTCCTGCATTAATACAAGAAGAAATTATTTTTCAGCACATTGGGGTACAGGGTCCTGCACATGTTTCAAACTATAGTCTAAACTTCTTAATTTCACGCCCCACCATGGCTGAGTGATAAGGCACTCAAATGATAGACAACGAAAGTGTGAATGTCCCGGGTTCGGGCCCCATCGCACGGCTATCGGTCTAACTGGCCTGGGGTTTTGGTCAATTTTTCTTCAGTTGTAATGTAAATAAGCTGTAGAATCTCTTAGATACTCCTCCGACGGAGGCACCCCTCATCTTAGGCAGATACCCTCGTGCAGAGGTTTGCTATACTATGCACAATTTACAGTCTTAATTCCACAGCTGCATTATTCGAGCTGGGTAAATTCCGTATTCCATTGCCACATAAATTACCAGATATGGAAAGGCTTACGCGTTTATGGTTATCTTAAGAGAATTAATACACGCAAATTTTTCGATTTCCATGTTTTAATAGGCAGAATAGGGAAACAGTTTTCTGAAATGCAGAACAAAAGCTGACATATTTTGAATTGAAATTTGTAACAAGAACGTAGCAGCCGCTATGATACATACATCACATACACGCGGCAAAATGAGAGCCGTGGTTACGCCAATAAATATTCCACAGTCCACACACATTGACGTAGCTATAGCTTTCTCAGGGAAAGGCTCCAGCTAAGGGTGGGGATCCATTCTTCCTATAAAATTTGATTGGCAGTAAATATTTGAATAAATATCTGGTGAAAAAATTCAACAGCATTAAAAAATTTTAAATTCTTAAAAGAAGGATAAGGTCCGTGTCCTAATGTCAAGGATAACAGCCTTGAGTTTTGGACACGGACTGTCTACCTACGGATGGCATAAATTAACAAAATTTTTACTTGTTTCTCTTTAAAATTTAATTCATACGCAGTATTATACTACTCCTAAACAACATAATACAGTGTTCGAAATCTGGTATCAATTTAAATTAATAAGATTTTACAAAATAGTTTCTAAGTAGTTTAATTACTGTTTTATTTTCATCAATGATACTGTAATTAATTTCGACATTGATCGCACTTAGCAAAATAAATTACCTTTACTGAACCCAATTTTAATGGGGAAGATAAGCATTAAGTACGATTTCCAACACGAAATATTGTGTGAATGATCTTATATAATAAAATGAGAGTAAACAAAGTTTGTTGCTGGCTGGACACAATGAAAGTCTATGACAGCTTACTCTTCATTAAAAAATTGTAAAGATCATGTACTTTTTTTACGAGGTCTCACACAATTGCATTAATACCAATATACGGCTTTTTAAACGTTACTCGGGAAATGCTGCCATGTTTGATGATCATTGCACAAAAGGCTATGTTGTGTTAGAAAGTTTTATAATCGATGCGCTTATCATGATTTATATTTGCTGTTTAAATATGAAAGGAACACTGATCGTTGAGGATATCAAGAAATGTTTATAATATGTATTCAACGATTATATAAATTTACCACATATAATGAATTTAAAAATCCCAACTGCATTAAAATAAAAATACCATTTTGCAATCACGACAAAGCAGTAACCAGATCAGATGCGTGCAGTATAAAAGCGAAAACAATACAAAAACAGTATTGCTAATTATTTCAAAGGTTTTCATAACAACAATTGAAAATGACAGATGTTAAAACTGCAGAGGATGATTTCATTTCTTCCATTCTAACACGGTTCCGAATAACAGGCATTATTATCTCTCTATTCTAAAAAAAAGTAAAGGCCGCTGCCGCTGTCAAAGCTTGTTGGCCTATCTCCTCCTAAACCGTGGGGATATGAGTTTCGACTAAGGTGCCCACAGATTCGAAAAATTCCGAGGAACCTTCTGAGCTGACTTAAATTTCGAAAATCGAATTATTTTAGAAGATATTAATAAAAAACTGAAAAAATAAACAGAATGATTGTTAGATTTGGCATAAAATCATTCCTTCCTATGCAACAAAGCGTTTCCAAGTATCTAGAATCGCGTGAAATTTACAAACATGAGTTAGAATTGCGCCCATTTTACGCCAAAATAAAAACTATATGAAATAAGTAACTCAAAATGTGTTACACAAAGTTGACAATTTTCAAATAGTAAGTTCGCTTAGACAACAGGAGTTTAGAATGAGCGATTATTCGTTTTTCCAAAACAGAATAACTAATATCTTGAAAATGAAAAATAATTAAAATGCAGATTATTTTAAAGTCGGTTCGGTCCAGCTGGATTACTTGCTACCAGTAGAAATATTTGGCGGCGTTAACTATGCCATTATAGCAGTTATAGTACACTTTGGATATTTGCTAGCGCGACGAGATGGTATAATTCGTGGTGCTCAGTACGCCAATCTGCAAACGATTATGTAAATGAAAATATGGATAACGGTTTTCCGGTAACCTTAAATGAACAGTAATTATAGGTTGTGAGCATATGTAAATCGCCAAATAATGAAAAGTCGCCATGGGTGGCAAGCTATCCTATCTGTTCCGTAGCTTTTATTAACTTTACATGTACGCAAGTCGCCAAATAATGAAAAATCGCCATGGGTGGCAAATTTGCAAGGTGTCCAATAGGCTTTACATTATTAAAAATACAGCTGAAACAGATGTTCTGATTTTATTACGCTTTAGCTCCTAATTAATATAACTTTTGAATGGCAACATTAAATATCATTGTGTTTCTGAGGAGTGCAAATAATTTTTCCAGCGATTATAAGCGGAGTCCGCACTCCAGGTGGAGTATAGCTCAGGACCCGTACAACACGGATTCCCATAACAAAATATCTTCCGTGTTACGAGGGGGAGGGGGTCTACTGTAGTGTGAAGTTTAAATTTTTATGTACCAATGAACATGCAAGAACCAAGCAATGTGTAGCTCAGTGACATTCTATCTGATCCAATCTTCGGGTTTTGTCTGTTGAAATTTTGTCTTTTTTACGAATAAGCCTTATTAAGGGCCGAATGCCTCATACGAAAAGCGAGCGTAGCGAGTCTGGGGGCCTTGGCTCCTAGTTATTAAAAAAAAAAAAAAGTACATTGGAATCAGCATAAGAACTCTGGAACACATTATCATATTTGTAGTTGTTAAACGCAGCAGACGATCACTTCATTTCTGTATGCGCTTTGCGTTATTCTATTGATAACCGCCTCTAAAAGTGATTTATCTTGCTTCTTTTTTTAAATTCATGTAAGCAACGTAGCAATAATAACATTTTTGAAGGAATAATTAAACGTGATAAGGCATCAGTGGTAATGCCTCTCACAGAGAGAATTCAGAAAGAAAACATTCGGCCGCAAATAATATAGAACAAGTTGGCCGCACAGCGTTTGGAAACACTTGATAAATATCGGCCAACAGATAATACAGAACAAACTGCTCGTATTTTGAGAGCAATGGACATATTGCTGAGGCTGCTGTAGGAAATAGCCAGCATTCGAGAGCCTTGTTTATTTTAAAAACTTGTTTTACGTTTCATAGGTATAGGTGCCTTGCTCAACACGGCATTCTGACGAAGATTACGCATAAGAATATACGGACAACTATTTTAAAGACACCCTTCATGTGAAAAGATTATCCATTAAGAGGCATTGCAGGGGCAAATCGGGCAGGGCGTTCCCATCACCATCTCAGAATTTCATGATTTTGTTTTATTGTGTTGCGTTACCCAAGGAAAAAACAAATCTGAAATATTTTTGATTTACCTCTTTTAGTTTTGGAGTTATGGGGGTCAAAGTACCACAGAGGAGCAACGTCGAATTTATTTTGGGTCATTTTTGCCACTTTATTGTCTCGACTGTGACTGGCCCAGAGGTGCTTCAGAGAATTTTTTCATTTTATCCTATAATATACCTTGTATATTAACATCTCAAATTGAAAATTCATTCGAAAATTGTGAAAGCCCCAAATTAGGGCCCCCCAAAATACCCCCAATTTCATAAAAAATACAGTTTTAAAAATGCTTTAAATCTTGGATCTGACGTGATACAGAAAATATTTTTGCACAGGGCAGTTATATATCTTCATATAAAGTAAATCCAATGTTAAAAATTTTTGAAGGCCGCCAGGGCTCCCCGGTACGGGGACCCAAAAAGGGTCCTTAGCGCTAATTTACGCAATTTCGAAGCATTGGTACAGCTGAAGCCGACTTCCCACAGGAGAACTATTCACATGGAGATGTAGTATGAATATAGTAGTTTGATAGTATGAAAAAACATTTCTTGAAGGTACAACTGTTTCCAAGAAAAATCCCAAAAAGTACCTCCCTGTTTGGACATTCCACTGGCACGCATGGGGGGCATTCCGACGTTACTTTTAGAAGTTTAATCGACAGTGGCAATATTGAAAATTAACGTATTCTTCATACATCTCAAATATATCCTCCATATATCGCAAATAGTTATTTTACAGGGGCACTCATAAGAATTACATTACGCTGAATGGGGATCTCTGCAACTAGTGAACCGATTTGAAAATTTTTTTCTTTGATAGAAAGCTACACTATTCCCGAGTATTATAAGCTACCTTTCAGCATGTAGCACATCTAGTTCTTTTACAGGGACACTCAAAAGAATTCCAGCACATGACGCTATATGGACATCTCTGTAACTACTGAATCGATTCTAAAGATCTTTTCACTGAAAGCTACACTATTCCTGAATAACATAGGCTAAAATTCATGCATGCAGCATAATTTACAGGAACACTCAAAATAATTCGTAAACATTGCAGTAACTGTCTCCATTCGCCACTAAAATTTATTCAAATTTTATTAAACTCCATTCAAATTTTTAAACAGTGCAGTTATATATCTTCATATAAAGTGAATCCAATGCTAAATATTTTTGAAAGCCCCCAGCTTTGCGGCCTCTACCTTCCAGTCATTTTAAGAGGCATCGCAAGAGCAAATCAGGTAAAAAAAAGAAGAAAGTTTCAATCACCATCTCAGAATCTCATGACTTTTTTTTCTTGTGTTGCCTTACCCAAGGAAAGAACGCATCTGAAATATTTTTGATTTAGCTCTTTTAGTTTTGGAGTTATGGGGGGTCAAAGTACCCCAGAGAAGCGACGAATTTAGGGCAATTTTTTCTCATTTTACTCTCTCCACTGTGATTTGCTCTGAGATGCTTCAGAGAATATTTTTGTTTTTAAATCCTATAATATACCTTGAATATTAACATCTAAAACTGGAAATTCATTTGAAAATAGGCAGACCCCCTAAATAGCCCCACCCCCACAAATATCCCCAATTAAAAAAATACAGTTTTAAAGAATGCTTTAAATCTTGGCTCTGAGTGATACAGAAGAAATAAAAATTCCCGGGCCCCTCGATACGGGGCCCCAAACATTGTGCTTAGCGCTAATTTATGCAATTTCGAAGCATAGGTACAGCTGGCTCTGACTTCGCACATGAGAACTATTGGGATGGAGTTGTAGTTTCAATAGTTCATAGTAGTTTCATATTATGAAAAGATATATTTTTTGATTATTGTGTTAAATTTTTTTTTGAAAACGGTGATGCTTTCAAAAAATATACCGGGGGGGGCCTGGGGGGCCTTCAAAAATGTTTAACATTGGATTCACTTTATATGAAGATAGATAATTGCACTTTTCAAAAATTTGAATGGAGTTTAATAAAATTTGAATAAATTTGAGTGGCGAATGGATACAGTTACAACAATGTTTACGAATAAGTTTGAGTGTTCCTGTAAATTATGCTGCATGCATGAATTTTAGCCTATGTTATTCAGGAATAGCGTAGCTTTAAAGCATTTAAAGCAAAGAGCCAAGATTTAAAGCATTCTTAAAACTGTATTTTTTATGAAATTGGGGGTATTTTGGGGGACCCTAATTTGGGGCTCTGACAATTTTCGAATGAATTTTCAATTTTAGATGTTAATATACAAGGTATATTATAGGATAAAGTGAAAAAATTCTCTGAAGCACCTCTGGGCCAGTCACAGTCGAGACAATAATGTGGCAAAAATGACCCTAAATTAATTCGACGTTGCTCCTCTGGGGTACTTTGACGCTCCATAACTCCAAAACTAAAAGAGGTAAATCAAAAATATTTCAGTTTTTTTCTTTCCTTGGGTAAGGCAACACAATAAACGAATCATGAAATTCTGAGATGGTGATTGGAACTTTTTTCTATTGGCCTGTCCGATTTGCTTTTGCAACGGCTCTTAAGCGTATCTTTCTTTAAGTAAATACATATCATTAACTGAAATACAATCATTATAATAATATTATCATTTACTTACTTTTCTAATCCATATTTGAATCAGTAGAACAGCACACCGTTTTTTAATGGCGGATGTAAACAAGCAACTGCGCTGGATAGTGACTTGACCTTGAAAGAGATAACATGGAGTTCGCATGCTGCTCTTAAATATTACAAAATGCAACGATTATGCAACGTTTTAGAAACGCCCTAAACACGGAAAAACGAACTAATATGAAACGGTTGCAAATTGGTTTTAAAAACGAAATTTTCGCAACAAAAAGAGCAGGGTAAAATGAATACCAAAACGCAATGTTTCTGCCACGTCACAGGTTTGACATATTTGCAACGTAACCAATATACAACCGTTGAAACAAAAAAGCAACGTTTCTGCTACGTCAGAAATAGGAATATCTGCAACTTAACGAATATGCAACCACTGCAACCAAACTGCAACGTTTAAAAACCGTTCCGTGCTACCTGGGAAGCCTCCAAAAATTTAGTGTGATTATTTTTTTTTTTTCATAGAGCTCATTCCTTTTCCCATTGAACTCGGGATAGCCCCTTTACTTGTAAATGACTGTAACACGATATTCTTTGGTTCACTGAGGATACTTTAAATAATTACATGCTCCTGATAAACTAGTACTATTAGATGTATAAATGAGAAAGTTTGTTTGTTTGCCAGGAGAAGACAGCTCGCGTCACTGAATGTGTCGTTTAGAGCTACATATATATCCTTCCCAGAATTTCCCGGCACAATTTGGATTTTTTTTGTAATTTAAGAATTATTCAAATACATAGCTTGTTTATTTGGTAACATACTTTATGCATATACAAGGAGTGAGAATTCGCACTATATAGAGAAATCTAACTGGATTAACCGGCCCTCTTTAGCTAAGAGTTCATAGCTATACACACCAAGAAGATTAACAGCTGCAAGGGAATTAGAATTTATTGTATTTTGCTTGGGGTAAAAAAAGAAAAAAATTAATTTTAAAAAATTAAATAATAATAATAACCAGCCCCTCTGATAGACCAAAGACCTCTCCAGTCCAGTATGAAGATGGCTGTGGATAGATCTGAAAATGGAATGTAAGTTAAAGGAAACTGATTAATCTTGACTGATAATTTAATTTTTATATCGTTGTGGAAAAAATAAATAACGAATTTTAATTCAGTTATTTTACTGCAAAGTAAATAAAAATTATGGTATACAGCGTCTATATCGTCTTTCCGAAAATTTCATTTTTATCCTGTAAAATAAGTAAATAAAATAAATACAATAAAAGTTTTATATTTGCGCGAAGATTTGTATGTCATATACAGTAGCGTATCGTAAGCCACCGCAACTTCCCTTATTTTGAATCTTTATACAAATCGCTATTGAATCCATGGATGGCACCAGCATTAATATAAACTATTAAAATAAACTAATAGTTTGTGCTCTAAACTGATTTTTGAGTTACAGAATTATATGGATCAGAATTCAACTCTTTAACTTTTAAACAGATTAATATTATGTTTGTTATTCGCATTATTAATAAACTCTTTTTTGTTAATGTTGAAATTTTAAAAGTGACACTTTCACTATGAATTATTAGTAAATGAGCTTGCTTTATAAAATTATTCATCACGTTATGGAAACCTCGTTTCAAAACTATCTTGGAATATTATAAAAAAGTGAATTTTTATCAAGGTTAGTTTCGCTAAAAATAATTATTTTTGTTGTGTCTTGGCAAATTATAAGCTCTCCGATTATATTTTGCTGACGATATTTTTTATTTTATTTTATTTTAGATTTTAAAAGAAAGTGGTTAAGTTTCTTCGAGAGTGCTTGACTTTTTAAAAAATTTTAATAGCGCATATAGTATTTACGTTCTCTTTCGGAGATTTTTATAATTTATTATTATTATTATTATTATTATTATTATTAACTGAAGCTTCCAGGGAAGCTCCTTCCTATCCATTGAGATACGGTGCCATATTGTAGCTTTCAATAAGTAATATCACCACATGAATTATTATTGAAGTAGAATCCATTTAAAGTCCTAGAAACAAGCGATAAAGTTTCGGTATACCACTTTAATGCGCGCCTTCAAATTCGTTTTTCTCAAAAGAAAATTTTTGGGGTAAAGTGGTTCTACCTATAAACATTTCAATTGCGTTTTTCTCACTTTATTGTGATTTAAAATATTAATATTACATAAATTAACAATTCGATTAATATTTTTACAGCAAAACATGTTGACCAGAAATACTATAGTTTTTTAGATAACGAGTTGAAATTAAAGGGAATCAGTTTGTAAATGGAAATGTACATAGATTACGGCCAATTATCTATGCTAGGGATCTAGGCCGGGGGTGGGATTGCCCTCCGTGGGGGATTTTCTAAGGGGTCCTAACCCGTATTTATGCAAAGCTTCGGAAAAAACCACGGAAAACTCCGAACGGTTAGGTCGGCGGACGCGACCTAGTTTCGAACCAGTCACCTTCCGTCTCCCAGTTCAATGTTTGTTTGTTTGTGGGATTACGACCGATTAGCTCCGAGCGGGCTCTAGGTCGAAGGGTGGGGTGCCCTCCGTGAGGGTCTTTCTTAGGGGTCCTAACCCGTATTTACGCTAAGTTTCGGAGAAAACCACGGAAAACTTCGAACGGTTAGGTCGATGGACGCACGATGGGACCCGAACCCGGGACCTTCACACTTCGCCCGTCTACCATTTCCAGTGATATAACCACTGTGCCATGGTGAGGCTCTCCCAGTTCAAAGCGCTAGCGCTATGCCACTGGTGCGGCGGGATTCAATTTGTAAGGTAAAACACATTTATTCGAGATATCAAGAATTTCGATTTTCGAGATATCGAAGTGTAATTAAATTTACATATATCTCTTAATTTCATAAAAATAACTGCAATTTGTGTAAAAGCGTGCAAATTTAGTCATGCTTAATTTATAAAACAAATTTTCAGTGAATTCACAGCAATATTCTTGCACAAAAAACTTTTGTTTCTGATATTTTTTCAGCGGGGAAAAAAATGCGTAGACCTTTCTTCGCTGAACTTTTTTCAAGGAATTTCATTCATATGAAATATTTTAAGCGTTAACCTGAAGAACTCTTAAAAGTAGCTTTCGAGATTTTATAGAAACGTGCAAGGCCGTAACCAGGGGGGAGGATCAAGTGGGTTCGACCGCCCCCCCCTCCTCCAAAATTTCAGTAAATGCATTATCGGTTTATTTGCGTTGATTCTAGAGATCAGTTAATTTAATTTTAGCACTACAGATCCCCTCCACTCACCGAAATTTTTTGCTTGCTGAGGCCTTGGGGAAATATTTGTGTAATGTAAAAGGATTTTGAGATACGTTAATTAGGGTCAGTTTAAATAATAATCTACCAGGAAAGATTGTGCAGTGGTTCTTTAAAATATCTGGGGCCTGGTTGTCCGATTATGTATGTCGATCCGATTCCTGGAAATATTTCACAATACAAAACATTATATTGCCCTCCATCTCCTCTAAACTTATCTGGATCCTGGATATTTTAGTTTAGAAAATGATTTCTTGTGAACAAATCACTTTCTAAAGTAAAATATTTTCAAGTGGTGCAAATAGTTGCAAATTTCCTTATCATACTTGGTGAAAAAAATGTCATCCAAGAGGGAGGTCAAAGCCTCCTCTTGGATACGCCACTCAGCATATGTACATGTATATTTGTGCCCCCCCCCCCCGTCGGGGAAAGTCTAGCGCCACCACTGTTTGTAATAAAAGTGCAGATGTGTAGTAATTTCTTTTCTTTGTCAAAAAAATAAAAATAAAAAATAAATTAACTACTACACTAATACACTAACGTACCTCTGGGTACGCTCTTTTGGACGCCCACTTTTTGTGTGTGATTATGGCAACGCTACAGTAGGGCGATCTGCCAAGGGGGGTGCCTTGGGAGGAGGACTTTCTAAGGGGTTCTAACGCGTATTCACGTTACATCTGGAGAAAGCCTACCAAAACTCCAGACCGTTAGATCGACAGCCGCGCGATGGGACCCGAACGCGGGACCTTCACACTTCGGCCATCTACCATTTTCAGTGGCATAACCACTGCTCCATAGTGAGGCAGGACGCCCACTTGTTTCTCACATTTTTTTTTTAAATTCACGCCGCCCCCCTTCTTCTCTTCGAGAAATACAAACCCCTTCAATATTGTGGGCTTTTTTCCGGGTGCCCTTTTTTCCGGTACGCTTTTTCCGTGATTCTAAGAATGTCCATTTGTAGAACTGGGGCCTCTCAATTTTTTTTTAATCGGACATGATGGCAATGTGGAAATCAAACAACCACAATCATGCGAAATATTGTGATCATGGCGCAGTACAGAGTCGTAAGTGCGCATTCTGGGGTTTGAAGGGAAAGAAGAGCGATAAAAATTAATATATATATATATATATATATATATATATATATATATATATATATATATATATTAGGGTGATTCATAAAATTCAAGTTTTTATTTTTTTTACTCTCAACCCATAATATCATTCTATCTACTAAAATATGAATTGGTTATTAATTTCAGAATTTTTTATTGATATTTAGGGGTCGCTACCAACTCTCAAAGTTTAAAAATTAACTGCAATAATGCCCTTTTGGGTCTACGCGTTTCCTTCTCTTCTCTACTTCCGGCCACCCCTATATCAAGCAAGTACCAATAAATTGAGCACCTCCCACTGCAAGAGGGGGGGGAGAGAAAAAAGAAAAAAAAACATTTTATGCGTATGACATTCCCCAGCTTTAGTTAGCTGGACTGATATTTACAACATAAACAATCCTGCTTCTTACCTAGAGATAAAATCATTGAAATCCAAAGTGGTTGTGTTCGCTTGTGAATGCGACTTACTTTCGTTTTTTTTTTTTTTTTTTTTTTTTTTGTTTTTTTGTTTAGTGTTGTAATATTATTCATATAATGGCTTCAGATGTTATAAAAACAAGAAAAAGAGATGAACTATGGTTAATCGGACACACTTGCTCAGAATTAGTGCAAACAAGATTACCCTCAGTGCAAGAAGTAATGAGTTTATTTTTTCACTATAAAAATGTAATGAAAAAAGTAAATAGAGAATCAGCGTCATTAACTGCTGGTGGTGTGATGGCTATATGGGAAAAAGCAAGTATTCCCACCAAGGCAAAGCAACATGTTATCACAAAAATACCCAAATATTTCAAGGAATGGCAGAATTTAAAAAAAAATAAAGAAAATAAGGCAAAGCGTTCAGCAACAATCAAAGAAAAAGAAAACAAGTGGCAATCAAATTTAAATGTTCTGTTTGATATAGCTCACTCTAATGCTCTAAATATAATGAATATTGACGAAGATAAGCAATTTCTTAACCAAAGAAAAATGAACCGTCTTGGACGAATCGGTAAGATTGATAAACAGTATTCTAGAAAATTTGCTAAACAATTAGAAAAAGAAGTTAAGTTGGAAAAAATGACAGAAAAAGAAAAAGAAGCAATAAATAGACTAACTGAGAAATACGATTTATTGTCATCTTCAGCTACTTCTTCTACAGAGAACAGGAGTGATAGTGACATGAGTCAAAGTCGTCCTAATTCTCCGAAGCCAGGACCTTCTTCAAGCAAAGATTTTTCGATACCAAGGAAACGAGGCCGAAAAACAATCCTAGATTCTAATTTAGCAACTAGTCTCGATGTCGCTAAATTGAGCGACTGGAAAGCAACTGTTGTTTTGACATCTACACTCAAAAGTCTAGGCTGTAATGTATCAGAATACAACGTAAGCTATTCCTCTATACGTCGCCAAAGAATGAATAATAGACTGCAGCTTGCTGAATCAATAAAATCTGATTTCCAACCCCAAACTACACTAACTGTGCACTGGGATGGAAAAATGCTCGAGGACATAACAGGGCATGAAGTAGTAGATCGTCTACCAATCTTGGTATCTGGAAAAGGAGTGGACCAGCTCTTGGCCGTTGCTAAGCTTCTAGATGGCAAAGGAGAAACCATGGCGTCTGCTATTTTCGAGACAATTTCATCGTGGAACTTACGTGATAAAATAAGATGTATGTGCTTCGACACAACGGCATCTAATACTGGGCGGATAAACGGAGCCTGTATTCTTTTGGAACAAAAAATGCAAAAAGAATTGATTTGGCTCCCTTGTCGGCATCACATCTTAGAAATCGTACTGGAAGCTGTCGTAGTATCAGCTATTGGACCATCCAGCGCTTGGACCAGAAGCTAAGGCCATTACGGATATCTGCATATTTGTTGTACTTGTCTATGCAAAATACTGGTTTACAGCGCCAGTGGCTTATATGGCACCTGAAAATGACCTGAAGATTTTGAAGGACATAGTTGAGTTCGAAAAACATGATACAGTTTTAGCCAAAGTCGCCGGGAAAAAGATGTTGGGTCATCTTTGGTATCTTTCTGAAGAACTGGTTGCTCTAGCTTTTTTTGATAAGCGAATTTCTAATGAAACAAAACGCAGAATGATTTTAGCACTGAATAACGAAAGTTTGGAAAACAGTCCTAAAAAGGCATCTTTGAGGTATGATGAAATCAAAAATCAAAATATCGAAGATTTTGTTACAACAAATACAATGAAATTTTTCAACACGACTGGTATTTCATGCGAGTTCATACAAAAAGATCCTGAGCTGTGGGAAGAAGAAGAAAGCTACAGGTCAGCTAAAGAAATTGTACAAAACATGAGAGTCGTTAATGATATACCTGAACGAGGTGTTGCTTTGATGGAAGAATACAACAAATTATATACAAACGATAAGGAGCAGAAGCAGTACTTGATGTTGTTAGTTAAGAATTATAGACAGAAAAACCCCAACGTCAATAAGTCAAATTTTATATAACATTTTTTCTTTCTTTCTACTTCGAGGTTTCAACACTGTTAGTTAGTATTTTCATTCATAAAACTGTATTCTGATTGTAATAAAATTATTTATTTAAAAATTTATAGTTTTTGCTTCATTTCTCATATTTCAAAATTCGGTAGCGACCCTTAAATATCAATTAAAATTTTTTTTAAAAATACTGGTATGTTTTCTAGTGGAATAGGCCATTTTTAGGGGTTGAGAGTTAAAAAAAAGGGAAAAAAATTTTTGGGGGTCTTTTATGAATCACCCTAATATATATATATATATTAACTTTAAAAAAAAATAAAAGTTTTAAGAAATCCTTGCGAGCTTTTGCTCGGAAGATAAATGACACGATCTAAAAAAAAAAAAAAAAATATGTGCCACAAAGCAAAATTAGTCCATGGAAATAAAATTTTATAATATACATAATGTATGATAAAATTGGAAGTTTTTGGTGCAAATCCTATTGTGCAAACAAGAGTTGGGCAGTATCGCAAAGACATGTATTTGAAATACTATTTTCAAAATACATTTGTATTTTGTATTTTCACAAGAAAAAGCAAAGTATTTTGCAAATGTATTTTAAAATACATTTTCAATGTATTTTATATTTTCAAAATACCGAAAATACATTTTTCATTCTGAAGTTAAATTAATCTAACATCAAAATTAGCTTGGTTTGAGAAAATTAAATAAGAATAATAGGACTGCTGCCATTAATTTTTTCCCAGTTCATGACGAAAACAATTCTGTTGCATCTGCACTAGTTTAGTGTTATAAATATTAAGTAAAGAGGTGTTAGGGTTTTTTGAGACGCTTAGGTTACATTAAGCAAGGAAGAGGGAGGAAATCTCACACGCCTATTTAGATTACGTAAATGATATTTGGTCTAGGAGGCTTTCTGTATCGCTAATAACTGATTCACAAATGTGAATGAAACTGAAGAAGGAAAAACCATGTTTGGTTTGAGTAATATTCACTGGATTTTTGTAAAAGTATTTATAAACAATTTCAAATGCGTTACCAAGTTACAGAAAAATAAGCCAATCAGTATTTCTGAAGTTATGGCACGAGATGGATTAAGCTTCCAGTTTAGATGAATTTGTAAGTCGTTGTGCAATTCTCAGTGGGAAAAAAGCTTCAAATTTTATTAGATGCAAATGAGAAAGTTAAAGCGCAGTGCCAGATTTCCAACCCAAAAGGTCCATTAAATGTTATATTTAATCTTTATTGATAATCAGTAATCTAAAATATAAATAAATAAAAATAATCTTGATCCCTCTTCCCTCTATTTCCTCTTCTACTTCAAATAAAAGCATTCCATGTTGTTCCTACATATGTAGTAAATAATGACCAGGTGCCTTTTTTTTACAAGGTCGTTTTTTCCGCACACCCTATAAAATATATTCTATATGTTTCTTCTTATTTTTGAAAATATATACAATATATTAAAAAATAAATAGTTTACATCATGACACCATTTTACAACACTCTTTCCTCAACCCCTAAATAAAGCGTGATTTTAAAAATTCGGCAATTAGAAAATATATTGCAAATTGTTATTTTTTACTGTTCAGAAGGAAGTTTAAACGCTTGATTTTAACCCTTTAACGCGCAGGGTTCCCGCTCTGGGAATACTAAACTCGCGTTTTGACTGTTGCCAGTCACGAAGAATAGATTTGATTTGTATAAAATTAGTTGCGGGTGACAGAGCTCCACGAGAATCCTTTACATTTTAGCACGTCATTTCCCGTTTAAAAAATTGTCACGATTATTTTTAACAGCACTGACATCTGGTGAAAAATGGAAGAATACGAGAACAGCTGGATAATGGAATTGCCCAATGCTGAAATAAGGGCAGCCGTTGCCATCGCTCGACTTAACTGCCAGCAAGATGGCGGACGATCGAAGAGTTCATGACGACAGCTGGCTGTGCGGCACGGCCAGCTGTCGTCAAAAAAGGGTCTCTAGATTTGTGGCACGCGATGAACGCTTCGATCGTCCGCCGTCTTGCTGGTAGTTAAGTCGAACGATGGCAACGGCTGCCCTTTTTTCAGCATTGGGAAAGGGTTGCGCCTCAAAGGGTTAAATAATTAAAATTTGAGCATAGTCTGGAAAAAAGACTTCTATCTAACAATGATAAAACAGTTTCGTATCAACCATGTTCTTAATAAAAAGTAAATCATGTCATTAAAATATTTTTAAAACATAGAAAAAAATGAAGAATATTGCTTGAATTAAGTGCTTCATCAGTACCCATCACACACTGTAACAAAAACTGAACATCTCGGAAATTTAATTGAAATATAGTTATATATGCCGCAGGGGACCAAATGCTCAGTTTTGTCTCCTGAAACAAAGCAGAATATTGAGTGGAGATATGAGGTGTCCGATATCAGACACAAAAGTTAGGATAGTGTTACAATTAATATCAAAACAAGGGTAAACACATCCTACTATTTATTCATATTTACTTTTCCAGAATAAATCAGTTTGTTTGTTTGTTTGTGGGATTACGGCCGATTAGCTGCGCGTGGGCTCTAGGCCGATGGGTGGAGTACCCTCCGTGGGGGTCTTTCTAAGGGGTCCTAACCCGTATTTACGCTAAGTTTCGGAGAAAACCACGGAAAACTCCGAACGGTTAGGTCGACGGACTCGCGATGGGACCCGAATTCGGGACCTTCACACTTCGACCGTCTACCATTTCCAGTGGCATAACCACTGTGCCATGGTGAGGCGCCAGAATAAATCAGAGGGAAGACCACAGTCCTTTTTCGTTTAAACAAGCATTTGTTTTTATATTAATAATAAAAAGAACTAGAATTATGAAAATAAAATTTCGTTTATACGCAAATAAGTTCTATTGTTAAAAGTTGAATTAAACTTTGAATGGCTAAATTAGAAATAAAAAACTATGCACGTTTATTTGACGTGGATGGAAAACTTCGAGGAATTCTGTAGAACATGCGCATGATAAAAATTGTATTATTTAAGCAGTTTTTATAGCGAAACATACTAAAAATGATTTGCAAGGAAAATCATAAAGAAATACTGGGAAAAAAGTAAATTTGATAAATTTATTTATACGTTGTGGGGGAAGGGTGATAGGGAAATAAGCTATCAAAATTATGGGAATTTGAAGGATTTCATTATTTGTTGTGGTTCAGCTTTGTTGTATCTCAATCACAATATTTTAATATTGTGATTTAATATTGTATTTTAATATTTAGATTTCATGGAGGGAGGGGGGAGGGGAACAGAGAACATAAAATATACTATTTTTCCTAAGATTTGTGCTATGGAATCCAGTGAAAGGGTAATTCTTGTGACTGACATGCAGTTTAGAGTTTTTTGCACCATTCACAACTTTAAAAGAAAAAAAATGCCTGAACATTACATCTACTGCATCAGAACTTTATAATTCCCTGAAAATATTCTTTTGGGTAAAGGAATAAAGGTTTAAAGGTTTAAGAAGAAAAAAGATAATTTTTGAAGGTATCCGCAATTGCTATCCCCCCCCCCCCAAAAAAAAATAACCCTTAATGTTTAGTAAGAAATAAAAATTATCGTGATCTCTCCCACATGAAGAGTCTTCTTCATAGCGTCTTTTCTTTGATGAAAGCGAACAGGTTAAATATTGGTTACTTCAGAGCTCCGACAGAGCATAGCGACTGCATGAGCGCAGAACTTGATCAGTGTAACATTCAAATACGTGCGCTTGGACACATTTACTGTAGACAAGAGTCTTCTTGATTGTTTCTTTTCAGTAATGGCAAGGAAATTAAGAATGGGTTTAATAATGTGTTAAACTATTTAACAACTCGAGAGATTTTTATGCTTAAGTGTGCTGAGTGTTAAGATTTATTGAGCCTCTCTTTTTTAAAATTGGTTTGATTCATACTTTTTCTTTGATAATGAAGAGAGTATCTTTGTTAAGATTGCCGTATAATTTTTTTTTCTTTTTGTAAGCAAAATTATTTATAATATGAGGGGAAAAAATTAAATGAAAATATCATAGTACTATAAAAACAAAGTCAGTTTGTTTTACCAGTGACTCATATTTAGACCTAAGCCTATTCCTGTAACTGTTTTTAAAGACAAATGCTGGAAAATGCTTCATAATCTATGCATTTGTCATGATTTATTTCCTTATTTTATTACTACTCTAATTATTTTTCTTCTTATTTTTTTTCATATTTGTTTTTTGCATTCCCTGCAAATAAACTATTATTGAAAATTATAAAAAATCCTAAAATGATTTTTACATTTTCATGTGAGTAAAAAGTAGCTGAAAGCTGTTAAATAGCCAAGTATTCCACCGTAATTTTTAGATATCTTAAGCTTGTCTTTTCTGTGTTTCAAGAAAATTGTCTCAGGGGAATATGAAAAAGAATTCAATAAGTGTAAAAATCAATTTTCGGTATTTGTAAAACTCTGTAACTCAGGTGTAGAAATAAGTGAAATTTTACAAACAGATGAGTGTTATGAATGCAAAACTCTATTATTTCCTTCTGTGCGCAAAATTATTCAGATTTTTACAAATATATGTTTGAGTAATTATTCAAAACAATGTAACGAAATTATTCAACGTACAAAAAAGGAAAAAAATTATAAGGATGAAAAAAATGAAAGAAAGGTTAAAAAATTAAAAAAATGATTTAAATCAGGATTGTTTGTATTATTATTATTATTGCTTTGTGAGGGGAGGGGTAATAAATCAGTATAAAATATTAAAATACCTATTTCCATATATCTACAACAAAAGTATCTAAGCTAAGATTCCTGCTCAAATCACAAATTTTATTCCCATGATTTACTTGAGAAACATTTGTATACAGCTAAAAAATAATGTCGTAAAATAAATCGATATGAAATTTTCAAAATATGTATTATTATGTTTGAAATGTAACTTTTACTTGTAATTTTCTAACTTTGTGTTTTTCTAAATAAAAAAAATTGACTCTGAACTTGTGTCATTTCTTATTTATAGGAATCTAGTATTTTGAATTATAAGCATATGCTAAATTGTAAAAAGGTAAAGGTCATTAAGTACATATGTCATATTTTTATCTATTATTAATTTAGCTACCTATCTTTTAATAATAAAAATCTACTTACCATTTACAAGTAAAAGTGCTATATATATATATATATATATATATAAATATATATATATATATTATTAAATATTCGTACTATTTTTAAGCTCTTTAAATAATTTGGTTTTTAATTTAATTTTTTGTCCAAATCAAGAGAGAATGGATAAACTGTTTGATTATTTAAAGGAATTCTTTTCTTTCATCAACTGCTGAATTCTAATTAGATTTATTACATTATTGTAAGTTGATTTTTTCAATGAAGTAACTCTGTAAATTGAAACATTATGTGTAATCATTTTATTAAATTAAAACAGCAAATAATAATAATTTAATCTCAAACATTGACTAATGCAAGTAATAATTTTTAAGAGTTCTCTCATTTTATTAAATATTTTCCCCTTTAAATAATAAATATGGTAAGTAATGTGTAAGAACTGTGACTTGCCTTTCTCTTTGAATATACAGTACTTCCAGATCACTCCCTCCTTTCCCCTAGCGGTGAAAACGCTGTCCTGGCCTGTACAGCGCCTGTACACAACCTTCCGGTTACGAGTCCAACGCCTTAACCACTGGGCTACCACGTCCCCCCCATAATCGGATCGGTTATCACAAAAGAAAAAATTTATATGCAAGAACTCTGGAAATTAAAACTGGATTGGGACGATTCTCTACCAAATTGCACTGGGCCGCGCCGCCCATGTGTGCGATGTGTGCGGCGCACACAGGCGCGCCAAATACATAACACATTAAAACGCCGCTGTCAGTGAGGGAAATAATTCGGAGCAGGAGACAACCTTTGAAAATTCATTATGCAGTGAGATTTGTTTATCAAAGGAAAAAGAAAAAGGAGTTCTTTTAGCGACTTGTATAGTATATTTAGATAACGCTAGTGGGATGAGAATTCCTGCAAGGGCGATATTGGATTCGGCGTCTGAATCGAGTTTAATCGATAAACGTCTAGCAGATTCATTACAATTAAAGAAAAACAGAACAAGCGTTTACATTTCGGCGGGGATTACTGGTAATATCACAAATTTGAAATCGAAAGTGCAAACATTTATTTCCAACAAAGATGATTCTTTTCGAAGACCTATAGAGTTGCTAGTGGCGCAGAAAATTACTGAACATGTACCTTCGAGTAATATAAACATAGATGACGTAAAACTATCAAAACATATAGAGCTTGCTGACTCAGAATTTGCGAAACCTTCGAGAATACAAATTTTGATTGGAGTAGACTGATTTTTGATTTATAAAAATTCTACTGACTTCCACCTCTCCAGCTCGGATAATCCTTTCTTAGAAAATATCTTTTAACATTCCAAAGTCAATAAAGACGACGATGATAGCGAAGAATAGGAAGAAACTACAAAGGGAGCTTACCTGACCATGGGCAAGTGGGACAGTCTGACGTTGGATAAACCTTCAAAAGAAAAAAAAGAAATCCGTTCTCTCTCCTAAGAGAGCCTGGCCTGGCGGCGTATTTACGGACGTTCAATGAGAAAGGCTGCGACGTATCTGACACTTTGTAGGTCTTATTAAAGATTTCTATTCTTGCAAGGTTGACATCAGCTAATTTTTTCAAACCATACAAGTGGCAGATGAAAGATTGTAAAATGTCAAAAGAATCTTCTATATTATGATCCTCTGACCCTACATGGGCAAATGGCTTCTGAAAAACATTTGAACACATAAAAATTTGCAGAGGTTTTTTTTTTTGCCTCGTCTGTAAAGTGCCGGATTGTAATCGCATCCTGTTAGCGCGTGAAGAGCTGGTAGCGCTGGCGAAATTAATGGGCCGAGCTCAGGACCGGCCTTCTGTTTGAAGTGGCCCGGTTGCAAACATTTTTTGGGGGCCCCAAACATTATAGATGCTAAAAATTCATTAATTAATAGACCCATTTATAAAGCAAACATTAAGAATGAACTGAAATACCACTAATAACACTTTAATGGTCGTGGTAATTAGGGTTGAAGGCCGGCTCTAAGGTAGCTGGCGCCCTGGACAAGCTAATTTTTGGTGCCCTTTTTAAATAAATCTAACTCGTTTATGACGACTCCTTATTTAAGAAGAACCCAGATTGAAAGAGGAAATCGGAAATACTTGGCTGGTACAATGTTAAGTTTATGGGAGTATAACTCGCTTTTAACGAGTAAAACCTGGTTATATCGAGGAATATTTTTGTGATTTATAAAATTTCTACTGACTTCCACCTCTCCAGCTCGGATAATCCTTTCTTAGAAAATATCTTTTAACATTCCAAAGTCAATAAAGACGACGATGATAGCGAAGAATAGGAAGAAACTACAAAGGGAGCTTACCTGACCACGGGCAAGTGGGACAGTCTGACGTTGGATAAACCTTCAAAAGAAAAAAAAATCCGTTCTCTCTCCTAAGATTATGTTTTCATGGCGCCCCTAAACATATAGCGCCCGGGGCAGCTGCCCGAGTTGCCGGTACCTTGAGCCGGCACACAATGGAAGTGGGGGGGGGGGTGACCGGTGACTTAAAGTTTAGGTTAAATTAAATAAAATCAATAAATTTATACTTTAGTTAAATTAAACAAACTGTATGTTGAAATATTTTTTTTCACATTAAGTCCATTAATTTAATATAAGAGGACATTTCATTAGTCAGTGCTGCCAATTTAAGGGATTTGTCGCTAAATTTAGCAACTTTTCACTGTATTTAGTGAATAAATTTTTTGGAAAGTGACTTTTTGATGATCTTGCTCTCTAATTTAGAGATTCAGATGAATTTGGAGTATTGTTTCAAACTTTCTAAGATTTTAAAATCTAATCAGTACTACTTTAGAAAAGAAATGATGCGAAGAAATGTTTAAGAATGGATCGTGGATGAACAGACATATCAGGGACGTAGCCAGATAATGGGCGATGGAGGCCTCGGCCCCTTCCGAAATTCATACTTTTCTTAATTGGATGTCAATAATCAAGCTGTTTCGTAGAAATGCTATGTTAATTAGAAATGCCCCCTTTTGGGCCCGCCCCGATATATCTTTTTCTTTCTGGTTATGTGCCCGAGACGTACATTTCAAACATCCAATTTCATGTGTACTTTTATCCGCTATTATACTGTAAATATTCACATATAATATGAGTGCTCTTTTAAGTATGAGGGTTCTATTAGAAAATAGAGCAACATCTATTCGAAATCTATTATTTCAGTTGTTTTTTTTTTTTTTTTTGAATTAATCCCTTATTGGTAGGATATTTTTTCGAAATTATTATTTATTTATTTTTTTTTTAATTTTTTTTCATGGTTACCAATCCTTACCAACACATCTAACCGCTTTTTGGAAACAGTAAATTTTTTAATATCTTTTCAAAATGTTAACCAACCCACTAGTACATTTGGAAACTAAATATGGTATTCAGTTGTCCACGATCTTTTTCTATATTCTAACATAAAAATCACTGTACATATAAAGTGGTTAATTATATTTCCTAAATGTTATCAACTGTACGTCGCATCGCACGCGCCGCCGACTGTGCGGGCACAAAAACGCTGAAAGTGTGAGATGCGACGTCGAAGAAGAAGGGGTTGAGATAGATTAATGTGTTTGAAATATTTTATATTCCTAAATTTCAATAAAGACAGATTTAAAAGTACTGACTTTTTCTACTTCAGAATAGCTGTTCCATCTGACTGCAGAACTTCGCTTACTCTACATACTCATTTATTGCTTAGGGATTAAATCGCGTAAATATAAGTTACGGGAACAATCAAAATGCATTTAAAACTTTTATAAATGTGAAACTTAATACAATTTAAAACTTTTTGACGAAAATTATCTAATTATTTGCAATCTCGGCTATTATAAACAAAATAACGACTTACCTTTTTCCAAATGTAGAAAACGTGATGATAAAATTGGTAAAGCTTAATCCTTCATTTAGGCCCGTGAAAGTCATAAAATTCAAGAAAAATCTTTCAAAATGTATATAACATATACACAAAAGTTAATAGACTCGCACAAAGTCTAATACAATCAGATACTTCTAATGGCTCAACTTCGGTTAGTAATTTTGAGAGGAGTAACTGCAAAATAGGATTTTATCAGCACCTTTGCACAATTGTAAACGGGAAAAAAATGTTCCCATGCTTGCAAAGGTACCCAAATGCAGGTCATTTTTTATTCTTTGTGTACTCTTATCTTCAAATTAATGCCAGACGCGTGAAACGTACTTCGTATCAACATAGTTTAGAGGGGGCCCCCACAGGTGTTAATCAATCAGTCCTTGGTTTTGACAACGAAAAGGCCTCTTCTGCTGTTCTATGTGTTTCGGTTCTTTTCAAAGAATTCGCTAATGAGCGGTCGTTTTGACCAATGGTCCAGATCTGATAATTATACTTTTCTCTAACTGATGTTTTCGCTCTTTTCCACGGTGAAAGGTGCGAAGGTAAGTGAAATTTGATCAGAGCTGGGGTGTACTGTCAAAGAATACTGTTCGTAGAAAGACACTTTTATAAATGATATTTAGCTCTGAAAGATGCAGAGTAGCCACACAACACTATCAGTCTACTTTAATTTAAAGAAATCTTTTATATTTTTCACGATAAGAGAGAGAGAGATAATAAAAAAAATAGAACGGATTTGGGGGCCCCTCTCAAACCGGGGCCCAGGTGCCTTGCATCCGCAGCACCCCCCCTGTGGCCGGCCCTGGCCGAGCTTAGCATAAAGAGCAGATACATCAATATAACGGCGTGCATTGTGAACTCCAAGATCCATCCATATTTTAACCGATGCTTGAAGATGTCCCATATTGACCAACATGATGACAACAATATCTGTGTCTGAAGTTCTGATTGTAACTGTAGAATCTTCTTTTATTTGACTTGCCAAGAATACAATTTTTGTATCTGCTTCTTCATGATCAGGACATGAGAATTCATGGTCGATTGTTCAGGTAACTTTATTATCGGTAACTGAATATACATAGGCGTAATCTGGGGGGGCAAGGGGGGGGCAATTGCCCCTGCAGTTGTAAAAATTGCCCCCCTAGTCTAAAAAGTCAGGGGGCAAAGTTATGATTTTGAACAAAAATCATGCATTTATAACCCAAATATACTATCAGATTCTCAAAAGAAAAAAAAATTCCCCTGCAAAAGAATAGAGTCACAGAAGCTTTTCAACCGAACAGGAACGATGGCAGCTTCTACCAAATGGCCAAGCTAGATAATTTCTCAGGAACGCAAAAATCAAGGGGCAGCGATTTTAAACTTGTCTGAAATGAATTTTCAGCGTTAGAAAAAAAGACCTGTTGCTGTAAATAGTGGGCAAAAGAAGGTCATTTTCACAGGCAATGCCGCAATTAGAGATTATGTCACCCGGGGCAAACCATAATTAGTGTCGTGTGCATGGGCGCCTATAGTAATTTTCCTAGGGGGGGGCAACTTCAAAAAAAATTTCTAGAGGGGGCAAATTTCAAACTTTTAACAAATTTAGTTCTGTTTTTGCCATTTGTTAACACCATGAGACATTAACCTAGAACAAGTGCCCTACCTTGCCCCCCTTATGGGCGCCCATGGTCGTGTGCCCCCTCGCATGGAGCCGCGCCCCATCCCAAGAAACTGTAACTGATTTTGGCATTCCTTTTAGAATGTCTCCCGGTGCTTGTCCCCGCTTACCCAACTAGCACACATACGTTGGGTTATTGTTGGCACGTGGTTGGCACAAGGTTGTTACGTTGGGCAAACGTTCGATGCAGGGTGAGAAATTGGGAGCAAAAATCTAGGCGTCAATGGCACCTAACTTTTTTTCCCGGTTGCCAAAACTGTCTCGTTCAGGTGCAGTTTCGAAAACTTTTGTTTTGTTTATATGCATAAACTATAAACAGGTAGGCTTAATGATTATGTACAGTAATAATAACAGGACTATTAAAATTAAGATAGTAATAAATAGTAGGTAAATATAAAATAAATTTTTATAGCTTTCCACTTATGCATCCAGAATAAAGTATTATGATACATTTTATAAGAACATGGTCTTTAGTTTTAGTGTAGAAGTATTTTATAAATTGTTGCTATATAACTACAATGCCTATGGTAGATAAACTTATGCAGTATACGTGTACTAGCTTCAAAATGTCACCCAATCAACCACCACTGTAAGCAAACAGGTAGTACATGTAAAAATTGTGGAAATATGTATTTGTATTCTCAGTGGGTTGAACTGAATTTGGGAGAGGGTCTATGAAAGCTTCCAATGTCACCAAGAAGGATTTATTATTTTACATAGCTATTTTATCTTACTAAAAATTATTTTTAATTAAATTACTTAAAACATATTATAATACAAACTGTATCTTAAATGTTAAAATTTTTATATTTAAATATAAAGTTTTTTTTATAAATATTTTCAAATAACTAATTCAATTTAAGTTTTTTTTAAAACTTACATTATCTCGTAAAGGAGTTTTATTTAAAAAGGATAAATTTTATTAAGTTTAAACCATCAAATAACATTTTTATTCAAATAATATTTTTATTTGAATTTTCGTAATTTAGGCCGGAAGTCCGAAATTTAGATTTTCCCAAAATCCAGACTTTTTCTAATGTCAACCCCCTCCCCCCAAGCACACACACAAATAAATAAATCTTTCGTTTTTTCGCGGAATTGCCTTAATTAATTGCAGTCAATCCATGTATTGTTTTCAGTCACGAACTGCTGCACTTAATCAGCTGTTATTGCGGTGCTGCAACGCGACGCGGCAAATAAAATTTAAGATGCCGTCCGGACCGTAAACCTGTACTCTCCCGCGGTAAATAATTATATTTAATTAATGAATATTAACTAATCCAAATAACTTTTACACACACTGCCTTATTTAAAAGGATCCCGCGCGTCCATCAATATTGATATCAAGTATTATCATCGCATCTTCCCACAACGCCGAACTACCGCTAAAACACACATTTGCAGAAAGAATCCAATATGGCGAACGCGAGCTCGTAGTTTCCTCCGATCAACTTCATCAATATACATGGAGTTAAAAAACTATGGCTAAATTTCTTTAAGTTTCTCTATTTGTTTACATTACAAAAAATGTGATTTAAATGATTACAAATCCGCGCAAGACAAGAAAGTGGTCTTCTGCGCGTTTTTCAACCACAGAAAACTGCAGAGGATCGTTCTCTTTCTGCAACGGAGCGGTGCTTACGAAAGAAAAAGTTTTTTTACGGAAATTTACATCTATATTTTTTCCCCAGAAGTCCCCAGAGTCAAAAAGTCTCCAGAATTCGCAAAATATTTGTTTTTCGTGGTATTTTTGATCAAAAAAGGCGCCGGAGTCGGCCGATGCCAAAATAGTCGTTTTTTAGTCGCCTGTGTCGGGCAAAATGTTAGGCGTCAAAAATGACGACTGGTTCTGAAATCTCGGTCGTCAAAACAAAAATTACAGTTGCAAAATACGACTAACGACCGCTAATTTCGCGCCCTGGTTGGATGTCCATATAGAAATGTCGGTATTCTGTTGGCTAAAGGTTGTGATGGCAAACGGTGGGTAAACAATCGTTGGCCATCGGATGGTTTAATGTTGTGTTGGGCAACCGTAGGTAAACAACCGTTGGCCATCGGATGGCTGAATGTTGTGTTGGGCAACCGTAGGTAAACAACCGTTGGCCATTTGATGGCTGAATGTTGTGTTGGGCAACCGTTGACCATCCGATGGCTGAATATTGTGTTGGATAACCGTAGCTTAACAACGACGATTGCGCATGCACAGAGACAGACATTCAGGAAACCGGGAAGCGATAGATTCATGTCCGTTCCGTTTCCTCCATTGCTTGTTATGATGTGTTGATACACTTTTATAAAGTGATTGATAGTTGAAATCTGAAACTAATATTTATCTTTTCAGCTATATTTCTGTGAATTTTATTCGTTGCACAGGTTCGAAGTAATTTGAATCACGATAACTATTATTATAGATGCATTGATTATAGTTCGATTGTCCATAAGCCTAACGATCTTCAAAGTATGTAAACAAACAACTTACTATGCAGCTATGGTAATAAGTATATGATTGCACAGTGCTTATTAAAAGATGCGTTTTTGGATTACTAAACAATGCTAGACAGCTTAATAATAAAGTTTTATTTGCTCATAGTTGTACAACAGTCGAGAAGGTAAAATTGGACACAATTGTTTTCTCCTAATAAGTTTATTCTGAAAAAAAATCAACTTGAGCCGTGCTTATATTTTGCAAGATTATAATGACTAATGAGATTTCAGATTTAGAAGTAGTTATTAAACTAATACTACTTCAATTTTGAAGTCTTGTTGGTTGACAGTGGTTAATCAACAAGGATTTAAATTTGTGCATCAAAATTGTTTTGTTGTTAAAGGTATGTATAAAATATTTTACAGTTTTAAGAATTCAGTTATTTTAATATTTTACAAATGTGTTATAGTACTTTACAGTTCATATATATATATCTATATTTACCAACTTCATTTTGTTATTCATTTATTATTTTAGAAGAGATTTTTGTATCTACACCTGTTATATGATACAGGACTAAAATTTTATGGAGAAAAATACATAATCTATATGCAATCAAATACTCTTTGAGAGTACTGGAAGAAAAAACATTTTTATTGCTTTGACAAGTCTCTTCTGCGTATTTTAGTTGAATGAAAAATATCAGTAGCTCTTTAAGTAATAGGCTGTGACTGAGAGTTCAGGTCCCTGAATTGAAATCAATACTAATTTTTTAAAAATTTTCTTTAGACATTCTATTTTTTGCATTAGAGAAAGGATGCGCTATGGAAAAAAAAAGTTCTCTCTCTCTCTCTTTTTATTTATTCTTTTTCCAAAATTTTGTGCAATGGTAATTATGCGGGACGCGTTGTAACTTTTTTTTGCGTACCATCAACGACTTTTTTCATTTTATGTGCTATAGCGTGTAAGCAGCATCACTAATACATTCTGTTGTACTGATATCTATCTCATAGTCAGATAATATAGATGCATCCGTGTGTTGATACTTGCATGCGTTCTTGCGATACTTGCATGCGTTGATATTGCATGCGTAATGCATAATGCATGGAATATTTTTTTTTCTTTTACTTTGCAGTCAATATCTACAGTTAACTGAAAATAAAAATAGAACTACGAAATGTCATTGTATTCCATACCAATTTTATTCGGGCAAACTAAAAATTAAGAATCTAAAAAATTACGTAAATTGAAATACATGTAAAAAATAATAAATAAATATTTTAGTAAAGAATGATTTCTGTGACATTCTCCAGTGACTTTATACTCCTATTGGATTTCCCCACATGAATATTTAAGAAAAAGAGATTAAGCCTCCTTACAAAAGTTTCAATAGAGTAAATTTTCAGAGGTTTTGAGGGACACTTTACAAAAGTAACTGTCAAAGGAGGAGGAGGGATGTGAATCATATTTCAAAAAATAAGCATTCTTTCCTTTGACGTTATATGTTTTTTCTTTTAATTAATTTGAAAAGTTTTTATGATTTTGGTTTGCCTACCGTCCTGGTTCTCTAAAACTGTAAAGAATAGCTTCTGAAAGGACCTTCTAAATATTTTCCTGCTTCCGATCTCTCCCCCCTCCTTTTTTTTAACAGTTCATAAGTTGCACCTGCAATATTAATTTTCCTCATAGTGCAAAATAGGTTAGTTTTCTACAGATTAATATATGTTTGTAACTTGACAGATCGTGTACTATTTGAAAATAACACATTTCTGTTAGTGACGGGACTAGAGCCGGTTTTAAGCAAAAATGTTGTTAGAGGGGGGTGTAAAGATAATCAACACAAATTTTCTGACGATATATACCAATATGCTTTCAAAAATATACACCGATTTTCTGGCCTCTTGGGCGGTTTCCTCCAGATGTAGCGTGAATACGCATTAAATCCCCTAAAAGTCCTTCGCCCGATGCACCCCCCAACCCAGGCAGATACTTAATGTGCATGTTTGCCTTAAATGCACACTACATTACATGATCTGGAATGAAGTTTGAGGGGACAAAAGGGACTTGTTTACTGGCACAAAAATCACTAAAATGAAAATCGTAACAAGACTATGTTCATGATATAGTATAACTTATAATAAACTGTCGGCAGAACTGGTAATTTATACACTGAGCATTTTACAGATTGGTGATTAAGGCTCCTGTGTACTAAATTCGGAAGTCGATCGCCGTAATGTTATTCTATGGGGAAAACGGCCTCCACTAATTTCCTATTTCGAAACGAACTATTGCATATTTTTCATCCATTCTTTTTTCCCCTTAATCTGAAAACATTGATCTACATTTTACGTTTAACAGAATTCGCCTAAAGTAATTAGAAGTACGTTAATTACAGCTGAAAATAACATGAAAACTTGTTAAAAGGGAAGACTTTCTTGCAAGAGGGGGGCGCAGTTTTTGACAGTTGGGCGGTCCATAGATCTTTTAAGGACTAGATAGGAAATCGCCATGCTTTGCTTCGACCACCAGGTCATGTGATTCGTAATCCCCACCCTCGAGTTGCGGACTGGGTTAATTGGCGGTAAAGCCTCTTTGCGTAGTTTGAGCTACAGCTTGTTCAGCAAATAGCTTTCAAGGCTTTCAACCTTGCTGGTATGATTGATGGCGATTACGTGCGTTTGAGTTCGCAGAGCCAGCTGAGAAGGAGGAAAAGAAAAAAAAAGATTATTTAGGTAAGATGCAAAGTGAAATGGCGTAGCTCGATGATAATATTTATGTAGGATAATAAATATTTCAATCATATTTTTTAATTTTCGATCGTAAATTTCACTACATATTTTTCAAATAAAATGCAGCAGAATATTTTTGTATTTATCACCCTAATGTTTATATCATAGCATTTATTTATAGTAACGTGACCAAAATTTCTATTTTGAGGCAGCTAGTTAATTTTTAAAAGTCAAATAAAAGCAGAAACTAGTGCAATACAGTATTCTATTTTAAAGTTTTTTTTATAGACGAAACAGTTTTGTTTTCATTGAAGGAACAATTACTATTCATAGTGTTCTTGGTATTTAAAAATTTGCTTTCAGTATTCAAGGCGTCCTCGAAAATAAAGAACATCTGCTCATTATATTTATAGTGAGATCTTCACTTTGCTCCACTAAGAAAGTTATTTCCTTTTATATGTTCCGACTGAAAATCAGCTGTATTAGTTTCGGCGCGATCAACAAAAATCGCTACTTTTGACAAGCACCAACGTTAAGTTTGCTCTGAATAATGGCCTGACGACACTGTGCTGTTTAGCTAAAAAATGCATGGCTATACCGTAGTCGCCCTCACATAATTGTCGCACCCCCATTTTGAAGCAGAAAAAATAGCTTTAGAGTTCCAATATTATGTACTAGATTTTCCCCTCATAATAGTCGCACCTAGACTTTCACCATGAAAAACTGGCAAAAAAATGCGATTATTACATGAGAGAAGATGTTAATGCTATCGCTATGAAACATAACAATTATTATTATTACTATTATTTTTCATAAAATTAGTCTCTCTCTCTCGTATTTTAAATTGATATCAAAATTTACAAATTTTTAAACTTAAATGGTAATTTTTCTTAGGATTGCCAGTAGGGCAGTGATAAAATCACAGAAATAGAAACGGACATTTATTTTTTCTGTACCAAAATTTGAAAAATTGATGGCATTAAAAAATATACATAATTAAAAAAAATAAATTATGAATTTCCCACATTACCATATACGAGCCTCACCATGGCACAGTGGTTATATCACTGAAATGGTAGACGACCGAAGTGTGAAGGTCCTGGGTTCGGGTCCCATCGCGCGGTCGTCAATCAAACGGTCTGGAGTTTAGGTAGGTTTTCTCCAAATGTAATGTGAATACGCGTTAGAACGCCTTAGAAAGTCCTCCTACCAAGGCATCCTCCATCTTAGGCAGCTACCCTTAGCGCAGGTTCGCCCTAATCACACACAATCCAAAATCTACCATGTAGATGGAAAAACGTTTCTGCTCCCTTTTCCTAGGACATTCTTATTACATTTCTTTGCTACATTTTGAGTGGTTCTATGAAAAATTGTGATGCAAGGTCTTTTATCAGATGACAGGTCTTTAAAATATTAATCATTGAAAAATTTATGTCGTAGTTTCTATAAACTGATTCATTATCGACGTAATTTATAGCCGATTACAGAATTATAAAATTAAAATGATATTTTTTCTTCAAAACTTTTGTTTTTACTAATAAATTTATGTAGAACACACTTTGTTAGATATTTCTTGTACGGTGAGGATCATACCTGCCAACGACATTCTTCAGAGATTTAAGTTCCGCGAGTGAAATAGCTGGAAATTAAAAACTGCAAAGCAGTGAAGTCGTAGATTTGAAAGAAAAGTCTTCATGTGCATGTGCTTAAAGCTGTTTTGTAATATAGCAATGCCTGAAAAATATTTATTTCAAGAACGCCGAACGATCAGAAAGAATCAGATAAGTTACTCCTTTCAACTCTACCGCTGCTTTTGTGAATATTCTTTCAATTACTTTTAAGTAGACAAGCCAAACAGAAAAATCCACTATACTCTATTAAGTGCATCCCATGTATTCATAAAAAAAAGTACCATTTTAGTGCAAACCATAGAACAGAAGATCTATGGTGTAAACGTGCTATGTACAAAAGAGTCGTAGTCGTTTATCAAACAACTAACACACGAAGCGGCAAAGATGTTTAACAAGTACTTGAAAGAGATCGCCTAAGTAAAGGGTCATATGACAGCCTAAGTAAAGGGCCTTAGTCATATGACAGCCTAAGTAAAGGGTAATATGTTGCAGGCACACACGAACGTGCAAAGACGAGCTTATAAAAGCCTATTGTGTATAAAAATCATTAAAGTAGTATGGTAAGAATTACCAGTACACTAGTGTATCGTTGCGCCCTGCGATGCTGAATGCCAGCATAGGATGCCGACATAAACAGTTGCACTTCAACACAATGTGATTGCCGTACAATATGTTTTCAAGTTGTTAAAAAGGAGACCTTCAAGTTCAAGCAAGGATCAGTGTAACTATCCCTTTTAGGATTTATCGACCACTTGAGAAGCCTGAACAATAATTATTAGGATATAGATAACATTTTGTGTGCGCTGATATATTATTAAAATGATCGCTGAATTTCGAAATCAGTTTACCCCTCCAAAATTCATAGATACAAGTATATATGATACTCCCATTTGAAATTCTTACATGGTCATTAAATACTAAACAGTTGTATTTTCTTTCATATCATTAATATGTTGCAATAGTTCTATTACTTTTATTTTGTATACATCATAAAACAGACTAAATACTGAAATAATACTGGTACCAAATTTGAATGAAGTATAACCGATAGTTTAATACAGTATCAGTCAGTGCCGGATTAACAATATAGCAGATTTAGCAAATGCTACGGGCCCCGCGCCTTTACCTTGAAAGTTTTCGTCTTTCCCTCTCAAGATCTAGCTTTTTTGACACTTTCCAACAAGGTAGAAAAGTGTTTAAGATTTCGGTTTCTCTGTCTGTCCGTCCTTGACTCGCGTGTATAGGCATTGATTTCTACGAAATTTATATATGTTATTCTTATCTGCAGTACCATGTACCCCATTGTAAAGGATCTATGTAGCATTTATTGATTTTTTTCTACATGAGCACTCAAAATAGTCCCAATACATTGCGCTCTATGGGAAGTTATTCTTTAAAGCGTATCATCCTGCTAACTACAAGGGGTGATCAAATGAAAAGGTAAGAACGATGGGTACAAATGTAGACTTTATTCAAAATATACACCATAGAAGCGCTTCCCTTTCAGGTGGTTTCTTCAGTGGAACCAACATATGGAAATCGCAGGGTGACATGTCCGGACTGTAGGGCGGATGGTCCAACGTCTCCCACTTGAACGTGACCAGTTCCTTGGCGAAAACGGACATTCCATTTTCTCATTGACTTGTGGGACACACAGCCTTCCCAGTATACTATCATCATCCTGCGATGAATAGTGGCCGGTTTAACACCTTCCGCTGTCAGAAATCGGATAACGCCTCGCTGCCCCTAAATCGTCGAATTTTGCAATGTGAACACCATCCTGTCCTCACACGCACTGCCGCGTCAATTGGACGTAGTAGGGTGGGTGCTTTTTACAAGAGTTTCTGCTCTCTCCTGCGGGCCCCCGCATGTTCCTATCCACACAAAAGGCTCCAATCGCATTCCTAGATGTCTCGATACGTGCTCTTATAGCTGCATGGACAAATATGATAACGGTTAGGTTGTTGCGACGTTTGGTACCGTTTCATTTGATCACCCCTTGTAGTTGCGCTGAACCCCGACTTCAAGATAAAACTTTTTCCTCTATGACTGCAAAAAGATTACAAAGTCAAGGACAAAAAGCCTAAAAACTTCTACATCGTTTGTACGATCCGCTTGAAATTTTTCACAAGTTTGTAAAAAAATGTAGAAAACGATCTGTCAATTTTAAAATCTAAAAATCCACCCGTTCCTTCATTTTTAAGCGATTTTTCGCTATTTTCAGCACCATTTCGTTTCCGAGAGTCAAAAAATTGAATCATTTGCGTGACAAAATGATCTATTTTAAGTGAAAATGACGTCATACAATTGGGGGGATTCCAATACGTTTAAAATAATTTCTCCCGATTACACAGTTTATTATTATTTTTTCTCCCACAAATAAATCGTCTATTGGATATTCGAATGTTTATGTATACAAAACGAAAGCTTTCGACTGCGAAAAGATTCCGCGCGTTTCCAGATGAGCATGAAATTCAATTTGGGTCTGTAATAAAAATTGAATATGAACTTATTTATTTTAGGTGGATGAAAATTAAATATATTGAATGAAAGACAAATTTCCTTAAAATGTTTTTTCTCTCGCCCGTTGTAATTGCCTTCACAAAAGGCTTTGACTTCTAGTTTTAGAGATATTCTGCTCTTTGAAATGAAACAAAATTGGATGTTATGAAGGATTACAAAATGAAGTTTTGCATCGAAAATAGTGTCTGTATAGTTAAAAGTTTTTCTATACGGGAGCACTCAAAATAATTTCTATACAATACGGTCAATGGCAGTTTAGAAACAGGCATCTATTTTAAGCATATAATACTATCCTACAATATGATTAGCTACTAATCCGACGACGATCGTGTGCCTCCTTCAAAATTTGAACCAAAAGCCGGCAATGTTGGCGACTTTTGCGATAAATTGCCAAATAGGGTGCGAAAAAAATGCTTTGAAAAATGAACCAAACTTGGCGATATTTTTATTATTTTACGATAAATCGAAAAAGGTATTTACGTATTATCCCGGCGGTCATTAACGCCAAACTATTTTTCCCGCAAATTTCCTGGCAAACTGTTGGCAATCGTATTCCGAACCATCAATAATTTCATGTGTCCGGCATTTATCTTGGCGAAAAAGCTGCTCGTCTTGGCGGATCGCCTGGATAATAATGTAGTACCTCGAAAAATGTCTAATGTAATTATATTAAGCTCTGTCGATTTCTTCGGAAATTTTGAAAATTCGTTACTCGCACTTTAATTAACTGATTTATTGTATTGTGTTTTGTTAAGGGCTATCTGCCTTGGAGTATGAGGGGGTCTCCGACCGACGAAAATTTGTTAATGCATTAGAACCCAAAACGGGTTAACGTCCTTATGATTTCGATTATTTGTCTGTTCTGATGTCCACCCATCCAGTGTTCTAACTGCTGTGGATATACATTGATTTGTGCGAAATTAATGTTTTTTCTATGTACAGTACCACGTACCATATTGAAAATGGTGTGTGAAGCATTTATAGTTCTTTTACAGGAGAAAAAAATCCAATGTATAATGTATAGCACAGTCTAAAAAACAGAACTAAAAGGGGGGTTCGGGGGTGTCTCCCCCTGTATCTGTTGATACAGGAGTGACTGAATCAGCAGTCATTCTTGAAAACATATTTTAGAGATATTCGATTTTTGAAAGAAAACAAAGTTATATATTACTAAGGCTCTCAAAATGATGCTCTCCATTGAGAATAACGTCCGTATTATTAATAGTTCTACAGGAGCACTCAAAAGAATTCCCATTGCAGTCTGTGGCATTTGAGAGACACCAATACATTTCTAGCACAAGACAATGAGTATAAAATTTTTATATTCTTCAGTTAAACGCAAAAAAAAAAATTAATGGTCTTTTACAGGGTCTCATAAAATTGCATTTACAGTGATAATACAACATTTTTTTATCTACGAAATCTCGCCAGTTTTAACTAAAATACATAGCAGATTTGGCGCAAAAATATTTTGTATTGGAAAGTGTTTTATAATCTATGAGCTTGGCATGATTTCTCTTTCTTGATTTTTTAAGGCAACAGATAAATCTTGTAAATCTTTTTTTCTTTCTTTCTTGTCATTTTTATTTATTTATTTATTTTTTGGATAAGACAATTTCTGAAGATCTATATATTGGAACTGTAAATCAGTTGTAGACAACTCATTGAAAGAATATATGTATAAC
Organism: Cheiracanthium punctorium; assembly: GCA_038373885.1. Taxonomy (NCBI): domain Eukaryota; kingdom Metazoa; phylum Arthropoda; class Arachnida; order Araneae; family Cheiracanthiidae; genus Cheiracanthium; species Cheiracanthium punctorium. Next base: position 48,923 of record JAWZYV010014166.1, read on the forward strand.
TTGGCTGTTCGAGCCTCATCAATGGGAACCCCCCTAATTTTTTTAGTTTCATGATTGCCATATTAAAATGATATTAATGGACTATGTCATTTTATCTCTCATCTATCGTGTATTTCACCTGGTAACCCCATGTTGAAATTTTTAGGATTGTAACCTATTTATAGAAAAATACATGTGATGCACATTCTACAGCTAGTAAATATTGTAACAATAGATTAAAGCTGTTGTGAACTAATAGTATTTAAATATATGTAAAATATACTTGTAATGTATATTCTACAGCTTACGAAATATTGTAACAATAGATTAAAGCTGTTGTGAACTAATAGTACTTAAATATATGTAAAATATACTTGTGATGTATATTCTACAGCTTACGAAATATTGTAACAATAGATTAAAGCTGTTGTGAACTAATAGTATTTAAATAAACGGATGAAATTTTTAAACAATCATTTTATCAAATAAATGCAACCTTACGGAGCTTATAGAAATCGGTGGTTTACGTAACACATACTAACGTTTTCAGCGGACATTTATTCTTACTTTTATGTCGCGTTTTCGTAACGCATTTTCGTGTCTCATTTTTATGTCACATTTTCAAAAGGGGGTGAGCGATAAAATGACATAGTCATTAATATATTTAATGTGGCTGTTGCATGCCTGCATTATTTAGTCAACTCATTACCTAGACGAAACTGAATGAGTATTCTAAAGTCAGCAATAAGGACACACACAAGAGTATATCCAACAATACTGTGGAACAAAAACACGGTTCTCAGAAAAAAATTTCAGGGAGCATCCAAAACGGGGGAAATAAAAGAAAGACAGAAAGAAAGGCTGTATCATTATCTTTTCGTTGACTAAAAGCGAAACTCGGACAAACGGAGGAGAGGTATCCAGATCTTTGCACCACCCACCTATGGCCTTTAGAAAATGGATTCCATACCAATAATGTTAAATTTTTGTCTTTATTTGAAGACTGAATCCAGAAATAAACAAAATATAGAAAGAAAACTAAGTGCCGAAACAAAAAAACAGACTCAGGGTCTGATCAAGGGCGGATTAAAGGGAGGGGGTCGGAGGAGGTGACCGCCCCTCCAGAGAAAAATGAAATTAATGTAAACAATCCCAACTTACTTCCATAAAATTTATATATATATATATATATATATATACTAGCTGAAGTACCCGTTCTTCGCACGGGAATGAATGGACTTTTTGATATTACGATTTGTGGTGATTACTATTCATTGTAATAAACAGATATAGCAAAGTGGATATCGCGTTATATTGTGTCCAATAATCATGCATACCGAATTGCAAGGCAATCGTTTGTACGGTGCAGAAGGCCATGCGGCGTAGCGCAATCTAACTACGGCGCGTTTTAGCAAAACGGATACGGCGAAAATATTTTTCGCATTCAGATATCGATGTATACGAATTTTCATGACTATCGGCTGGACAGTCCTGAAGTTCATGTGTTGACGCGACATCTAGTGGCAAGTTATAGGAAAATGGATAGCGCCAAACTCTTCCCCGTGTTCAAATATCTATGTATACCTATTTTCATAGCGATCATTTGCACAGTCAAGAAGTGATACACTGCAGGGCCATCTAGTAGTTAATTAAAGTAATGATTTGCTACAGCGTCGTCAAGTGGCGAGTTATAGCAAAATGGATAACGCCAAAATATTCTCATTGTTCAAATAGCGATGTATACTGATTTTCATAGCGACCGTTTGAATGGTCAAGAATTTGGCCTGCTGCAGCGTCATCTAGTGGCGACTTAAAATAATAATGCATTGCAGTGTCATCTAGTGGTGAGTAACATCAAAAGGAACGCAGTTAGAATATATTCTTCGTGCTCAAATGTGTAAGTATAAAAAATTTTATGCCGATCGGTCGAACGGTATAAAAGTTGATGCTTTTCAGCGCCATTTAGCGGCAAGTTACAGCAAAATGGATAGTGAAAAATATTCTCCGTGTTCTAATATTCGCGTGTACCAAATTTCATCGAAATCGGTTGGACGCTATTCGCATAGCAAACGGCTAAACGGAATAGAATTCGACGTTCTGCTGCGCCACCTGGTGGCAAGTTAGAGGAAAACGGATAGCATAAAAAGCTTCTCCATGATAAAAGACTTAGGTGAACCAAATTTCATGGTGCAACGGTGCTCAACGGCTCTGGAGTTTTTCAACCTCATACACTCATACCAACATTCATTTTTATCTATAACCAGTGTCATTATATATCCCAGTCTCAAATAAAATCCAGTTTCAAACCTAAGCCTCGCCAAAGTGCCAACATACGCCATTTTGCAAGCGTTTTTTCAGGAAATCATTCGAAGCATTGACTTAGCAGCAATAATATATGGGAAATGGTTCGACCGCGAAAAAGTAAAGCAAGCCTTTATTTGAAAAGTTGAATCCCTTAATACAGCCGAATTTTTTAAAATTATCAACTATTTATCAACTTAAAATTATCAACTATACGTGTTTTATTCATCATTACTCCGATGTACTAAATGAGAAGATTTCAATTTTCTGAAATTTGGCGGAATTCCCTCAACTTAAATCAATGTACTCATTTGGCGAGAATTCTGGAGATAGATCAATTGAAATCCCTTAATAACTGCATTATTTCTTCACGGATCATTAAAATTTAACGCTGTATTCTAATAAAACCTTTGCACTTGTTTTCAAAAATCTATTTCCTTAAGCTCTCAATAAATTGCGCCAAGCCGAAATCTGTGCAAACCGCTAGAACTCAATTTCACAAAATCGGCATTTGAGCCATTTTATTTTTTCGCCAAACTAAAATAATTTACCTATTAGCCTCGGAAATCTTCAATTCTTATTGTTTTGCGTGTAAAGCATTGCATTCCTGCTCTGATTTCCCATGCACACGATATTATAATTTAAAAAAAATAACCTTACGAATATAAACTAACAAAAAAAATCATTATTATTCTTTTATTTTTACTTTGAGAATTTAAAACATTTTATTCGGCAAAATCGCCACACATGGCAACCACGATCCTTATTTCACACTTTTTTCACTACAGGGGTTACAATTACGGAAAGCTTTTTGCGTGAATAGCATAAAAAATCTCTTAAATTCCGGGAACGGGTGGACTTTCAAAGTTTTAAAGTGGACTACGATTTATTCTATATTATTTTACATATCTGTGCTAAATTTCAGGCCGATAGGTTCATTTTTGTGGATTTGTATACGAACGACATTTTATTCGGCAAAATCGCCGCACATGGCAACCACGATCCTTATTTCACACTTTTTTCACTACAGGGTTTACAATTACGGAAAGATTTTTGCGTGAAGGGCATAAAAAATCTCTTAAATTCCGGGAACGGGTGGACTTTCAAAGTTTTAAAGTGGACTACGATTTATTCTATATTATTTTACATATCTGTGCTAAATTTCAGGCCGATAGGTCCATTTTTGTGGATTTGTATACGAACGACATTTTATTCGGCAAAATCGCCACACATGGCAACCACGATCCTTATTTCACACTTTTTTCACTACAGGGGTTACAATTGCGGAAAGATTTTTGCGTGAAGAGCATAAAAAATCTCATAAATTCCGGGAACGGGTGGACTTTCAAAGTTTTAAAGTGGACTATGAGTTATTCTATATTATTTTACATATCTGTACTAAATTTCAGGCCGATAGGTCCATTTTTGTGGATTTGTATACGAATCAAATCCACAAACAAACAAACAAACAAAATTTCATTTTTATTTATAAGATATATATATATACGAATCTTCCATCCAAGCCTCCACCCACAAAATTGTGTTAATCCGTCAGTGGGCCGGATTATTCATTAGTCTGTAGTCTATCTGTCCCGATCACTTCAGGGAATTTTCAGTAACAAGTCGAAAGAATTTTTTAATGAAGTTGTAATCAAACTTTTCAAAATGACTCAATATAACGGAAATATTTTTGGCTATTTCTGAAGATGTTCTCTGGAACGCGAGTTTTATCTTCTGCATTTCCCCGAGAGCTTAGATCCATAGGATTAAGATTGTAGGAAAAACGCGCCCCATAATCAATAATAATCCCCCACGAAACAATAATTTTTATTTAAATATTGGACATAAAGTTATTTTGTTTTGCAGTAAATATGGGGATGGTATTTTAAACGGATATTGGGCAGCCCCAAAGTTCTTTTATTTTGCAGTAAAGGCGGGTGGCTTTGGCGAAATTCGAAGGTGTACTAGGATGTAAACCATCTTAGAAGGCTTTTGTAGTTGGCTTGCTTTGTTTTTACTTAATTATTTATTTTACATTTTACAGTATTTAAACAAAGGCGAATTACTTTTTGAAACAATAATAATATATAGAATGTAAGTGATTTTTTTATAGTTGGGGAATCCACTATTACGATAAATTTTCTTATTAATCTCGGAAATTAACCACGTTAAATATGAAAGAATTCATTTTTGGCCGGTCGAAACCACAGGTCAAGAGCGCGAATGCCAGTACGTTCGTTCAAATAAAATAATTAGAACCGAGAGGATCTTCGCACGGTCGGGGTATCCGAGAAGCCACAACCTCAGGCAAACTGAAAACAAAAAGAATTTTCGGATACTCTTGACCCACAAAGAAACTCACAAATTACTTGTTACATTTAAGATTATTATGTCTTGCAAAAACATTTGAACGTAATACGATAATGAATGATTTATCCGAATTTTTTATTATTTATTATATAGATTATTCTATTCCTCTTATAAAGATTTTTTTGAGGAAAATATTTTATATAATTTTAACGAGGATAAGTTGAAAAGTAATGTACATATGCTTGTAGAACACTAACGAAATGACCTTTAGAAGTGTCCCAAGCGGTATGTGGAAGTAACAGTCCCCCTGTACAAGCATGTACAGTTTAAATGCCTTCCGTGTATGCAGTATATTTTGAATGGTGGAGGTATTATTGTGCTAGATCTATCTATCCTCAGTTCGATTTCTTATGAATTAACCCATTAAATAAATTAAGAGAAGTTAAAAATATGTAACCTATAATTAGTAAAGACCGTCCAGATATATAATGAAATAATTTTACAAGCATGTATTTTTATAGGGGAAAAAATAGTGTTTAAAGACACAGTTTAAAATACATATTGATTTCGAAGGTTCTAAAAATTTTACAGAAACAATTATTATTTTATGTGTGTAAACTTGTCTAGTTATATGTTTGCATATGGGAAAGGTGGGAAGTGTTAGAAATTCCAAATATATATCCATGAACATTAACATTCATTAAAAAAAACCTGAGTTGTACGAATAAATAACTAAATATCGCCAGTCTCACTATCTATTTACTCACTGTCTATGTCTTGCGGCATTTTTTCCGCACACTATTTTAACTCAAATTTTTTCATTTTGAATCAAGAAAATTCGTAAAAGTTGTGTTTTATTTTATTATCGCACAAAACCTACAGATTAGCTCACCCAAGGTGGAGGAAGGGCTGGGATAAACCTCTCGCAAATATAACACGTGGGACCTTTTAGTTTTGTTTACATCTAATTAGCATTAGTAATACCATTAATTAGCACTAAACATAAATTGTAATATAATTAGCACTATTTATTTTCTCACTTAATTTAGCTCTATTACTTTAATGTGAGGGTGAACTCCTCCCCCTAAATATATATATATATAGGTGCGTCACTGAGCAGGGGGCCCCTTGGTAACATTTGCTACGGGCCCCGCGCTGTCTTAATCCGGCACTGGTATCAGTTTAATATGGTTGCGGTTAACCAGATAAGAGAAAATTGGTATCTGCAATTACTCTTCATTCGTTACACTGGTTACATCCCAGCACATTTCCGTTTCACATTCTCCAATGATACTGTAAAAAGGCACTTCTCGGGAAGAAATAAAAAACTGAATTTAACATTATGGATGCTTTTAATTTATGAATGTAATTGTGTCCTTTATAAATTATGAAATGTATGTATGCAATTCTGTGTGTAATTTTGTTTGTAAAAATGTGAAAATAATATAATAAACACGTACAGATACGAGAAAAAAAAAAGGCGTAAATACTTGTTTCTAATTATTTTTACGTGATTTCTGACAGATAACATTTTTTTTTTAAATATAACAATTTGTAAAACAAATTCTGTATATTATATGGTTTAATAAATTGTATTCCAAGCCATGTTCATCAGATAATATGCGTCATGTTTTCTCATATACATTTCTATAGATTTGCAAAAAGGGGTGAGAGTCATAGAAGGATTAAGGGTGAAAAGAGTGGGTCTTTTCAGTATTTATTAAATTGAAAATCTCAATTACTTCTGTGCTTATTGACACCAATTTGTGCAATTGTTTAAATTACAACCTAAAATGCGCCCCCCCTCTCTCTATTCTAAACTGTAGTTTTCTAAAATGCGTTGTCAAATTTCGTCGATTTATGCTTGCTATTAGCTGATTTTTGTTGAGTGAGATTTTATTAAATCTCATGAATGTTAAATAAACGCTTGTTTTCTTTTTTGTAATAATATTTTGCATGACAAACATTCTTTAATAATATGTTAAACTCCAACCGAATAAGGGGGGGGGGGCAGAATTTTGGAAAGGAATGTAAAGAACAATTTACGCGCACCCACGGGCAAAATGATCCTGCATTTGAAAACAATTGTACATTATTTTTTACAGTAAAATATTTAAAAGTGATTATGAATGTACATACATAAAAATTATAACTTCGCTTTCTTTACTTTGGCAACATACTACATCCATTCTGTGTACTCCTACAATGCTGACGAAAGTTCTTACTTTTTGGAAATTTGCATTTGGAAATTTTGGAAATTTGCCGTCAAGGACGGGTACTTCAGCTAGTAATGAAATAAAATAAGTTTTACAATCATATAGTATGTGCAATTTATTTAATGAAAATTTTAAAATTAAAAAGCGTCGTAAACAAGAAAGTGGAATATTTCAAAATTAAAATTTTAAAAATTATGGCTTGTGTTAAAAAAAGGCAGATTTTTAAGAAAAATTAATCTGCTCAAGTTAGCGCGCCTTACAAATACAATCCTGACAAACTAAGTTATAAATAAATGAGTTCTTATTTTAAAAAAAGATAAAAAGTACAAATTAAACTTAGGTTACTGAAACTTATGCTAAAAACAGTAAGGTAACTTTAAACTGTGCTTACTCAAAAATAATTTTTCATAAACTGTCTATAACAACCAAATTTCTCTGTATGTGTCTTATTTTAATGAAACTTTCCAAGTTGTAACTGGTGTTAATATAAATGGATTCATATTAAACCTGGACGAGAAAAACGTTTAAAATGTTTACAATCGTATGTATTAATATACATATGTAATCATGATCTTTTAAATTACAATTTGAAACCAAAAAAAAAAAAAAAAATACTATTTATGTACTTATTTTTAAAAGAAATCCTTCATTCTGTAAAACATATATTTCACTTCATTTGCAATTTTAAGTATATTTAACTATAAGTATACATGCATTTTAAATTTGATTTTTCCTGCTCATAGGGAAATGCTCCATTAAAAAAAAAAAAAAAAAAAAAAAAAAAAAAAAAAAAAAAAACAGTCAAATTTTTACCTTTCCTCAAAAATCTATGAAAGAAATTGAGTCTTATATCAAGATCTGAAATGTGTCACAGTGTATCATTATAGAAAAAAAAATAATAATCATGCTACTACTATTAATTTGATCCAAAAAGTATAAAACCGCAAATGTCTAAAATACATGTATATTTCTTTCTTCGTCCCTCTAATCCCATGCACTTTTTGCGGCGAAGAGCGCTTTTCTAGTCCTTAAGTGATGAAAGACACCGTGACAGCCGTCTATACGCGACCCGAAGGGAGATCTGGAAAACGGAAAACGCCCACCAGTAGGAAATCTGTCCCTCCTTCCGCCCGTCCTCCCGTAGGTGTTGCGGTCGGAATCTCCATACTCATTTCTCTTCTACGTCCCTATCCTAGTTCTATGGGGCGGTCCGAGTCGGGGAGACCACATAATTCACCCTCAACACCCCCCTGTGCGCTGACGGTAATGATGTGTACGTGAAAAGGATATAATTCGAACGGGTGGGCGGAAAAAAGCGCACCGGAAAAAAGCGCACCGGAAAAAAGCGCACCAGAAAAAAGCGCACCCGGAAAAAAGCGCACCGGAAAAAAGCGCACAATTTTGAAGGTTTTTATTTTTTTGGATGAGTATGTGTGTGTGTCGGGGGGGGGGTGTAAGGAAGGAGTGGGCATCCGAAAGAGCGCCTTTTGGTGAAGTGAATTTTTTTTAAGTATTTGAATTTTTTTTTTTTGTATCATTTTTACACTAACATGCTTCATACTCTGAATGCCCCCCCCAATAGAAACACTTGTATTTTCACTTAGCCTTCAGTTAAATACTGGAGGAAGAGAGGGAGGAGGGAGGTGAGGGCATTCACAATTGAGTACCAAGGGCGGATTAAAGGGGGGCGGAGGGGGCGAGTGCCCCCCCCCGAGAAAAAAGAAATTAATGTAAAAGATCCTATTTTACTTCCATAAAATGGACGTATATGTCAATCTTCTAACTAACCGCCCCCACCGACAAGCTAACCGCCCCCCCCGACAAACTTCCAATAATCCGCCACTGTGAGTACAGAGTTGTCAAGGTGTTTGTCAAGGTCACGTTCACGTTTTTCCAAGAAGCACAAAGATAGAACTGTGTGTTATCAGAAATAGCCCCCGGGAGAAGAGGGTAGGCAGTGTGAAGGAATATACTCTCTTTCTTCGTCACGGGTTGATGAATGACGGATAACACATCCGGTCACTAAAACTCTGGGTTTAAAACGGGGGTTGCGATGCGTGAAGGGGTCCTTCTTCCGAAGGAAATATCCGAATACATCTACAGAATGGATGAAATCATTTTTATCAAAACAAATAGAGGAAAATCTATGGTAGTGCTGAAATGATTGGGAGGGGGGCACGTAGCTCTCTATGCCCCCCCCCCAATTTCGTACCAAAATCAGTTAAACAATAATTTGTTTAAAAATCTAAAGCAAACAGCATGACAATCTCTGTGTGTGGGGGGGGAGGGGGGGCATGTGTCCCACCTCCAAACTTCGTTTCAAAATCTTTTTTTTTTTAAACATTTGTTTAACGGGTCATTTTAACTGTTCCATTTAAAATGCGAACAGGAACTCCAGTCTGTGTCTTTATATAATAATATAAAAAATATTTTTTTAATAAAATATTTTTTAAGAAGTTCACTGTCAAGGTTGCTTAATTTAAACAGGGTTACTTTTTAAGCGCTTGGTTTAAACAATTTTTCTCATTTCCAATCTGCTGTACTGGTTTTAAATTATTTCTAAATATTAGGGTTTCTTTAAAATATTTTTTTTTTTTTTTTTGCATGTTTTATTTTCAATGCAATAAAAGATATTTTATGGAAAAAAAAGTTTTATTTGGTGAACAAAAGTTAATGACATTTTCCCCTTTCTTAATTGAGTTGTTCTCACAGTTTTACATCAAGTTATAATAACTGTTTTAACAGATATTTTTTCCTTCTTGCTGTATTTTTTTCATATATGAAGTTCAATATTCGATAACTTATCCATTTAGTTTTCTCTATATCGTCATTCTTGCTTCTTTCAGCAATTTCTTTTTAAAGTTTTAGAGTTTACTGAGTTTTGTAAAGCACAGAAAGAGCTTTAGAAGATATAAGTTTAACTTATAAAGCTTTAAAAAAATATATTTTGACCTTTTGCATTATAGTATAAATATTTTTTTTACTAATTTCATAACAATTTGGTAAACGGCTGAAGTGTATAGCTCTTGAGTTCCTGCCTACCGCACGGCTGTTTCTCCAGACGCGTCAGAACCCCTCAAAAAGTCCTCCGCCCATGGCATACCCTAATTAAGCAGACATGCTTCGTGTAAATCTGCCTTAACCACAAAACAAAAATAACTTTCTTAATAATTTACACAGCAAGTAAAAGTTTTAATATTTTTAATATTAAATAAAAATCATAATCACTTTCAATCCCTATTATAGAGGGTCCCTAAAAAACACTGACCTAGGATATAGTTCTTTATATATTGACCTTATACATATAGAATTAATTATAAAGTTATTTTATTGTGGTGAATTAAAACTTTCAGGAGATTAAATGTAAACAAATACAAACTTTTAATTTTTATAAAGCCCTCTTACAAAAATTTCCAACTAAAATATGCCTCTGTATATTAATGAGGTGATGTAGAAAGTTTCAGTTTTTCTCATAAAAAGGCTTGCATATATATTTGATCTGAAGATCTGATTTGATTTGAAGTTGGTGAGGGGGAATAAGCTTTGCAATACTAATAATGGTAAAAATATAATTATTAAAACTATTCCAACAAAACTAGTTAAAAAGTAATTTTAATTACAGTTATATATAGCCGATATTTTACATTTTAAGAAATGAGTTTTAAATCATTTTTAGCCAGTTTCCTTTAAAAAGGGTTTTTCTTTTAGAATTTAGAAATGAAAATTTGTTTAAAAACCTTGCACTTATAATAACATTTGATTTAAAAAGTGTTTTTTAAGGAAGTTTTTTTAAAATTGATTTATTAATACCATAATTTAATTCTGAAAAAAAAAGCATGTCTAAAAAAAAGTAGTAATATTTAAATTAAATACTTTCAAAATAAAAATATTTATATACATATAAATCATTCATTCTAAGAATTATTATTTAAAACTGAGTTAACAAGATAAATTAGTATGAATCAGAATAAACTCTTGCATTTATAAAAAGAAAACCAGTAATAATAAGCCATAGCTGATTACAAATCAGACTGAATGTGATAACATATTACAGAGAACGTGCATGTTAAATCTGTGAGAGTTTTAGATTCTATTTTTAGGGTTGCCTGTTGGGTGAGAGATGGTATTTACATTTTTAGAAACTGCTGTAATTTTTTACTGAATCACTAGTTCTGGATTTTGTATTAAGAATACAAACAAATTGAACAATCAGTTTATTGAAAAAACGCTGAAATTAGTATTAATGTTATTATTACTCCTTTGTGTATTTTCTATTTATTCTTTAATCTGGAACAAGGAGTTTCTGTAGACATGGGCGCCGGCAGAATATTTCCCAGGGGGGGCAAAGACTACTTCCATGTTGGGTTACCATGTTGGAAAGAGCAAAAAGGCAAGGGAAAACACTGCATACAAAAATCCAGGGGGGCATTGCCCCCCCCCACTTGCCCTATGCTGCCGGCGTGTCCATGTCTGTAGAATCTGTAGGGTCTTCTGTAGAGTGTAGGAGAGTCATACTATATACTTACAAATCAGGCCACTGTTCTTGGAAATGTTGTCTGAATGACAATTTTCAATAAATACAAAATACACTAATGTACCTCTGTTTACGCCCTTTTGGACGCCCACTTGTTCCTCACATTTTTTTAAAATCATGCCCCCCCCCTCTTCTCTTCGCAAAATACAAACCCATTCAATATTGTGCGCTTTTTTCCGGTGCGCTTTTTTCCGTGATTCGCTGGTTTCACAGTTTTTGCTGGAGATTTTCAGATAAGTGTTTGTATATGAGAATGGAGTTGAACACGAATCCCAAATTTGCTCATGAATGTGTTCCACCTTCAACCAAATGAAAAAAGTGAATATTAGTTTAAAAAATTTTCGTTGAATTAATGTTTAATTTAAAATTTGTATTCAAATTACTTCTGTTTGCTTGTGAAAGGTATTATTTACAAAAATACCTACGAAAAATATTCATAAAACATCAACCTTTCTTAAATCAATCTATTTTTATAGTTTGAAAATACCATTTTCATATTAGTTTTATTTTTATATTTTATCTATACTATCTTCGATTCAGTTTTACATTGAGTTTAACATTACCTTTTAATGAAAAGAGGGAGAGGGAAGGACAAATGTTAATCCATTAAATTTGAAAGCAGATTAAGTAATGTAACAAAATAACGTTCAAGAGTAAAAGTTTCTTTAGTCAAAACAATGAAACAATTATACATTCGTAAGAAGATGACGTATTCCTTTTGAGAAAGCAAAATAATTCATGAAAAAACAGAATACATGAAAAATATGAAAGACACTTTATATACATAAAATTAAAATTTTACATGCAGCACATTTCAATAAAACGATTCAGGTAGCAAAATTAGATCCGAAATTTTTCTGTACCTATGCATACAATTAGTCATTGCTTACAGACACTGGTCAAAAAACCTCTGAAACTAGTCTAGGATAAATTTTCAACGAAACAATAATACATTCGTAAACAGATGACGTATTTCTTTTGAGAAACCAAAATAATTCATGACAAAATAGAATAAATGAAAACAATCAAAAATACTTGCGATACACTTTATATACATAAAATTAAATTTTCACATGCAGCACATTTTAGTAAAATGACACAGGTAGACAAATCAGATCCGAACTTTTTCTGTACCAATGCATACAGTTATTGCACACAGTCACTTGTGAAAAAACCTCTAAAACTCTAATCTAGGGGACATTTTCAACGAAACAATTATACATTCGTAAACAGATGACGTATTTCTTTTGAGAAACCAAAATAAATCATGAAAAAACAGAATATATGAAAACTATGAAAAACACTTTATATACATAAAATTAAAATTTTACATGCAGCACATTTCAGTAAAACGACTCAGGTAGCAAAATTAGATCCGAAATTTTTCTGTACCTATGCATACAATTAGTTATTGCTTACAGACACTGGTCAAAAAACCTCTGAAACTAGTCTAGGATAAATTTTCAACGAAACAATAATATAATGCTTAATTTAAGTATTAACTCCTACTAATTCTTGTTTATTAAAAAAAAAACCTGTTATATTGTAATTGAAGATCTTGGTTCGACAATGCGTCAATGAAGTTTTTCATAAAACATTTTTTTTCTATTTTCATGTATGTATAAATGAAAGGAAACATTGAATATATTTAATACAACATTAAAGTTTATTAAAATATTATGTTAAAAAACCGTTATTTTACGTATAAATACTATTTAAATGAATAAATATTTAATTCTGTGAATTAAAAAAAATGAACGATGTATGATAAAAGGTTTAGTATCTAAATAGATATTTTTTATTTCCTTTTTTAAGAGAATATATGTTACTTTACTTGCCGAATTATAAACTAAAGGTAATCTATTGTGTATTATCAATGGGATTTTTATCGTAAACATTTTTGTAAATTATTTTATATTTATTTTAATGTTATTTTATGAAGCTGTTTTAATATAGTACTAGATTACAATCTTCAACAGAAATATTTCTAACATTTGGAAACTGATCAAGTTTGTTTACTGTGTACGATAGACTTACATTTTAATTGTATATAGTTCCTAATTTTAATAATTCTAAATGTAAAAAGTGTCATTTTAATTTTTTATAAACATATTAAATTTAAGTATGATTTTTAAATAGAAATTATTTAAAAAGTCATAAACATTCAGATATATTTTTTGTGAATATTTTTATTTGAATTCAGATATCTTGATTACATCAAATCTGCACACGAGCATCTATAAATTTTAAGTTCTTCCAGTTTACTGTTGTCATCAAGCTATATTTACTTTTGATGATTGCACTACTGCCTATAAATCACTATTAGGTTCTTTAGTAATTTTTTAAAGATATGTTAGGGGGCAAGTTTTTGGAGATGCTTTTTTGGAGATGTTCTGTCCGAGACCTAGAGGACGTTTCTATAATTTATGAATAAATGTAAAGTTAAAGTTTTAAGAATGTAATCTGTAAGTTTTTAAATTTTTTACATGTTTGTAACCGACAATATTTAAATTTCAAAGGTACTTTTCCGTTTTGGGGATGCCATGAAAAAATTGCCAAAATGTGCTATAAAGGTGCCAGAGATGTGCATAATAAGGTAATATGAAATATACACAAAGACAGCCATTGTTTGCAACATTTTACGGCAAGAAAAAAAAATTGGCCTCCAAAATTTTTCGTTACGACTCTGAAACGTAAAAATACCATTTTAAAAATATTTACATCCATTTCATTAATTTTTGTTTATTATTATTATTTTGTATTATGAATTTAAACATAAATGTATTCAAACTGGGATGTTAATCAGTAGAAATTAAGAGGAATGTGCTTCCATGAAAGAATAGAAAATTAATAATGGTATATGTATGTATATATAAGCTGAAAATAATTATATTTTTCCCTCATCACCTCCCCCCCCCCAAAAAAAAAAGGATTTTTTTTTTTTTAATCCTTTTCCTTCCTCGGGGAGAGTATGTTTTAATTTTATCCTAGTGAAAAAAAAAGGGGGGGAGGGGGATTTTAATGAATAGTAATCGTTGTCTTCATAGGCGCACCCACGGAGGGGGCCATGGGGGCTGAAGCCCCCCCTAAAGGCGGTAAATTAGAAGTGAAAAGTATTGAAAATTGTCACTAATGAGTTAAATGTTTTCTTTTTAAAAATTGTCAAATTATTTCTAAAATACTTTTTACCAAAAAAAGATGTTACTTTTTAAATAAAAACTTACAGTTAGAGCATGAAACACGGTTAAACTTGGTTACAACATCACTGAAAAGATCATATAATTATTTGATTCTAAAATGAGTTACATTGCTCGTGGGGATGTGTTCTACGGGAAAGTCGACTGGCACAGAATATTTTGACGTTATAAGAGAGTTATAACTTTAATTGAGGTCACTATAACCGACTTCAGCAGTATTTGTAGCCCAGCCCCCCCCCCTAAACTAAAATCCTGGGTGCGCCACTGGTTGTCTTTATCTCCGTGTTTCCCTTTTTAAAACCATTCCTTCATTTTGAGAATATAAATACACATATGCATTCATACGTTTGTTCTGCACGTATCCATGTAATCATTGCCGGCGGAAGCGGGCCTGCAAGGCCTTCTTTGCAGGCGGGCGCCAAACACAGAGGGGCGCCAAATTGTCCCCAAAGCAAAAACTTTTAAAAAATGGACAGATTTTAGGAAGATATGTTTTATATTAATAAGGATTGCAGTGTATATATACAATTTGTTTATTTGTCTGATAAAATGTGTTGCAAGGCCGTAGATAGAGGGGGGGGGGGTCAGGAACATATTACCAGGGCTGTACCCAGAAAATAATTTTGGAGGGAGTCCGACATTTTTTAGGGGGGGGAGAGAGGGGGGAGGTCTGCTTGATTGAATATCATCATTTTATATATAAATACTCTCTCTCTCCCGCACACACGCACATCTATAATAATAAAAATGAATGTTTGTAAATCTGTCTGTCTGTATGTGTGCGGTCTCCAGACAAACCTACTGCACGCAGAACTCTGAAAATTTGAATATATAAGCCCATGAGTCCGATAATGTGCACCTGAGAATCAGAATTTTAAAATTTTAATTACTTTTTTAATTATTAATTAGAAATCGTTCTAAAACGGAAATTTTCTTACCCTGTGTTACGAATTTTGGGATCAACCCTCTGTTCTGGGGTTTAAAGTAGTTTAAAATTCGTATTCTACGCGTTAAATAGTTCAAATTTGCTTTTTGTTGCATCAATATGGAATGCTCTGGAAATCTCGGGTTCTACGGGTCGTGGGTCTTCGAAAACCAAATTTTTGGGGACTTATTTTTGGCGCCAAGTTTGGCGATTTTGCTGTCAATTGGGGCGTTTTTCCTAATGGGGCCTTTTCATGAAATTTTTTATGGTATTTAATACCTTTAATGACCTAACATTTCCTAATTTTCAGAAATTTAAATAGAAAATTGTGGATTTTACAGGATAATTTGTTTAATTGGATGAAATATTTAATAACTCCAGCAATTTTAATGTAAATTACACGATATTTCTGGGAGAAATACGTGACGGCCACGGCAGTGAGTAGTCTTTAGTGGTGCATTTGTAAGTAGGTACCAGAAACGCAGGAACTATAATTTTCACATTCTGTAAGATACTTGCGACCTAGAGTACTAATCTCGAGTTGCAGTTTACATGTCAGATTTTGTAAATCGCATAATTTAAGGGGCTCACGGGCAACGCCGTGCGGGACTGCTTGTATAGGATAAATATATAATGTGATAATTTCGGGGAGGGGCAGGGTCCGGATCCATAGGACCAACCCCCTGGGTATGGTTTTGTATATTACTATATGTAAAAGGGAAGTAAAAACTTTTAGAAACATATATTACTATATGTAAAAGCAGGGGCGGCCATAGGGTACGTGTCCCCCCCCCCGCTGCATTTCTTAAAATGGAAAGATCTTGAGCAGAAAAATTTGAAAAATAAAACAACAATTGATTCCGAAATACAAGAGATCTATGAAAATAAAAAAAGCATTGGTCAAATGTATTAGGAAGACTGATTGAGATCACAAAATTTCTTGGCAGCCAGAATTTAGCCTTTCGAGGCTCATCTGAAGGGCTGTACCAAAAAGACAACGGAAACTTCTTAAAATTAGTGGAATTGTTTGCAAAGTTCGTCCCAGTTATGGAGTTTCACGTAGAAAGAGCATTACGACCTAAAGGTAGCAACAGTAAAGTTCATTCTATCATCAAGCAAATATAGTCAAAATGAAATGTTGCAAATTATTGACAGTAGTATAAGAGAGAAAATCTTACTATCTCTTCGAAAAGCCAAGTACTATTCCATAATTTTGGTCTATTTACCTGATGTTAGCAAAACTGAACAGATTAGTGTCGTCATATGTTTTGTCGTCTGCAGTGATGGAGGGGCTGAAATCAAGGAGCATTTTTTAGGCTTTATTAAAGTTGATGATTCTACAGGTAGCGGCCTATGTGAGACAGATATGGAAATGTTGAAAATGTGTGTGGAACATTCCTCTAGATGATACGAGAGGCCAGGGATATGATAACGGGGCAAAATATGAAAGGGAAGAAAAATGGTCTTCAAAAAAATATCCTAAAAATAAATCCTCGTGCTTTTTATGTTCCTTGTTCCGCTCATAGCTTAAATTTAATGATTAACGATGCAGCAAAAATGAATGCAGATACTGTTAGTTTTTTTTCGACAATTCAAGAATTACATAATTTATTTGCTTCTTCTCCTAAACGATGGGCAGTTCTTTTGAAAAACATTTCCTGTTTAACATTGAAACCCTCTCAAACACTCGATGAGAAAATAAAATTGAAGCCATTCGACCTTTAAGATATCAACTAGGAGAAAGCTATGAAGCTCTTTTTGAAATATCCGAAGGTGAATGCTTTTCAAAAGAAGTGCAAGACGAAGCACGAAGTATGTGCGCCAAAATCAAGGATTATAAATTTATTTGTTCCTTGATACATTGGCACAATTTGCTTAACAGAATTAATCCTGTCAGCAAACAATTGCAAGAAAAGGGTTTGAATATCATGACATTCTAGTGTGCACACAGGCTACTGTGTACACTAACCTTACAGGCAATAAGTAACTTAAAATGATTCATTCAAGAACATAGAAGTGACGTCAATTACAAAAATATTCTTGAGAAAGCCAAAGAACTTAGTGAAGAAGTGGATGGTGAGCCCCATTTTAAAACTGTTGAAGAAATCCGACGAAGGAAAAAGAAATGTCACTTCGATTACGACCATGCTGACGAATCCCCTCAATCTCCAGAAGAGAAATTTAGGACAAATGTCTTTTTAGAATTTTGGATATAGCTTGGGCATCATTAAATGAAAGATTTGACGCAATGAAAAATCACTGCGATAATTTTAGTTTCTTGTGTAACTTATCGGAAATCGATAATGCAGATTTGAAAATAAAATGCAGTAATTTAGAAAAATTGTTACAATATCGTAATAGTAAAAATATTAACGCAGAAGTAATTTTTGACGAAATAGTAGCTTCCAAAGACATTTTTACAGCCGGTATGAATGACCCATTGGATATTCTGAACTTAATTGTGTCAAATAAATTGTGCTTCCCGAACTTGAATATAATATTGAGAATACTATTCAAGCATTCCTGTTAGTGTTGCTAGTAGCGAAAGATCATTCTCAAAATTAAAATTGATCAAGACGTATTTACGGTCAAGTATATCTCAGGAAAGACTCATAAATCTAACTTTGATTGCTATTGAAAATGAAATCTGTCAAGAGATATATACAAAAGAAATTTTAGAAAAGTTTGTAAATATGAAATGCAGAAAAATTAATTTTTCCCGATAAATAAATTTATTATTATAATTATTATTATTATTATTATTATTTTATTTGGCAAATGCTTTCTTCAAAACTTATTTCTCCTGTTAGGGAAAAAAAAAAAAAAAAAAAAAAACGGAGGGGGGGGGCGATTTTAGCTTTTTTTGCAGGCTGGCGCCGGATAACCTTGCGCCGGCGCTGCATGTAATGTAATGATCGAAAAACTTCCTAAAGTATGAATCCTTGCTAAAATGTGAAAACTGAAATAAAAGAAGTTATTTTCAGAAAAGTAACAAAAACAATTATCTACATTCACTTATCGAGCGTTTGTATTCACGGTATATAATGAAGGAAATCGGAAAAGTGCAATCCCCCCTTTGGTAAACGTAAAAACAGCCTCGCACTGCCCTGCTAGCCCATTGTACGATTTTTCTCCTTCATACCCCCACAGTGAGTGCTCGTCATCAATCACTCCAACTCTAGGGGGAAGGAATTCTTGAAGAAACTCGAACGCCAAACTGAAATTTTACAGCCGGTAAAGTTACATAAAAATCAAAATTTTCAGCATATTTTAAATTTGCAAGTAGAATAAAAATACATATAACTACGGAGAAGTGTCTCCGCTAACACATGCTCGTTTTAAAATCTTTCAGAGTAGCACAGTTTTCTTGCAATCGCCCGGGAAACCTGAAAGTAGCTGTCGTTGAAATTTTCATGTTATTTTCAGCTGTAATTAACGTACTTCTAATTACTTTAGGCGAGTTCTGTTAAACGCAAAATGTAGATCAATGTTTTCAGATTAAGGGGGAAAAAGAATGGATGAAAAATATGCAATAGTTCGTTTCGAAATAGGAAATTAGTGGAGGCCGTTTTCCCCATAGAATAACATTACGGCGATCGACTTCCGAATTTAGTATACAGGAGCCTTAAAGCTGAAATTTGCTGACAGTCCTTTGGCAACTGACGATTTTGTCGACAAAAGTACTTTTTAGGGGGGGGTGGGGTGTCCGCTCGCCCTCCTCCTAAGCGCACAGAAACCCACTGTTGAGGTGGAACCATATTTGATGAAAGAAAAAATGTGACTATTTGATAATATGCTTCGTTCTACATATCTGCCGTCCCTTAAAACTTATCTGAATCCGTCACTGCATTTGCTGTTAACAAAATAATTAAAAACTTTAATTTGACAGTTTTTCATATATCTATAGAAATGTTATGAAATAGCACATCAATTTGTCAAATATTCGTCAAATATAATTATCCAACATTAGGTTTCTGCATTGGCCTAACATATGAAACTAACTTATAAATGTAACGGTTAACAATTATGATAACTAAATGTTAAAAATAACCAATATTCAACAGTTGGATAATAATGACAACATACAGATTTTACGCTGCCCCAATGTATACATTTACACGTTAACCCAACATATGCATTTATACGTTAACATAACGCATGCATTTATACGTTAGCCCAACGTATGCATTAATACGTTAGCCCAACGTATGCATTCATATGTTAGCCCAACGGTTGGAAATATGTTGGAAAAACGTTGGAGCATACGTTGGCCCAACGTAAGAAATAACCAGTTGCCAACCGTTGGATAACCATAAGCCAACGTGTCATTTCAACGTTGTCCCAACGTATGCATTCATACGTTGCTCCAACGTATGTGTGCTACCTGGGTAACCCCCCTTTAGTTGCTGCCCTGTCACAGGTTGGGGACAGTTTCTCATTTATATGTTAGTGAATAACCTAATTTTGGTGTTTGAAGGTCAATAGCAGAGAGACAATACACTTTTATGATCGTGCACAACTTACTTGACTTGACAGACGACTAATTGCGAATTCAAATGCGACGCAGTTTAAGAGAACAAAAAACGGTCTGCGATTTTATGATTTATATCTGCTGCCAGGGGGGGCAACTAGGGGCACGTGCCCCAGACTTGGTAGGGGGCTCAAAAATAAATTATGGTTCCACGCGAGGGTGCCGTTCTAGTTGGTTCGTCGTGAGAAAATTAAACTCTAGTTCCAGTACTATCTAAGTCAGTATTCGATACCTTTAACCCTTTTATATTTACATGCATTAGAAAATTACAGCAACAAATCACCTTTTTACTTCCTACTAACAGCGTTGCTCCCAAGCAATACGGGGAAGCAACGTTCCGCACACAAGGGGAACCTTCACAGCTGTTGTTTATAACGATCTGCTAACATCTATTTTCTAGCATTTCAAAAAATACGTTTAAAAGTCTAGTTAAGATAATATCTCAGAATATTAGTTTTCTTTAGTACATATTATATGTACATTCACCTAATTTATATACCACCCCCCCCCTTTTTTTTTTCGTGAAAACGTCTTGAACTGAAAACCTTACATAATTTATCAGGAGTCAATCCAGGAATATTTTCCAGAGTCCAATTTTTGTAAAAACTGCATATTTTTGTGAATTTCAATGCTTAATTTTGTGAATTTCAGCACCTATTTTTGTGAATTTTCAAACCAAATTTTAATAAAAGTCACTTTTTTTGTTAATTGATGAAACACATTAAAATGTAGGGTAAAATGCCAATGAAGGGCAGTTTTAATCGACTGTATTTTTGTGAAGGGGTTCCGTTTAAATCGATTGTAATTTTGTGATAGGGCCACAAAACGGACCCAATTTTTGTTTGTATCGACCCCTGTCCCCCGCTTATGCCGAGCTTTTGGTTAATGAAATCACGCTAAAAGTTCGTTCCAGCTCCTCAAATTATTAAATATCATTTTCCACATTACTTTTCTAAAAATATTTACAATACCACCCCCCCCCCAAAAAAAAATAAATAAATAAAAATAACGTACTGGACTCTTCAAAATTTTTAATTTTCTGTCCGAGTCAAGGAAAGACACGAACATTGAGCTCAGAATGCTGTAAATTTAACAGGTCGCTAGCATTAAAGAAAGCGCCGCGGGAAGAGAGGTTACAGAAAATAGAAAATGTGCAGTGCAATCAGTTTCATTGTAATGTACACTCATGTCCATAAATTAAGGATAATGAAGTTCAGGCAAAGAAAGAGAAAGAAGCAAAACAAATTTGACTTATTTGTAAAGTCTATTTATTAAACAAAAAAGTAAAGAGCAAAAAAGATGCTATATGTTTGACATAATTAATAAAAATTGCAAGTTTAACTCCCTTGACCAAATTTCAAAAAAGAACCTATTTACAAAAAACAGTATAACATGGTTAGTAGGATGGTTAATACGGAGTATGTCTCCCGGACGATGCAATACAGGCCTGACAACGCCTAGGCATGCTGAGTATCAAATGATCAATCTGATCTTGGGGAATATTACACCACTGATCAAGCAATGCACTCCGAAGTTCCGGTAGACAGGTGGGAGGGGGTTGACGAGTTGCAATTCGTCGGCCAAGCATATCCCACACATGCTCTATTGGATTCAAGTCCGGTGAGTATGCTGGCCAATGCATACGGGTGATATCCTCCGATTGAAGGCATTCGTCTACAATGTTTGCACGGTGAGGACGGGCGTTGTCATCCATAAACACAAATTCAGCGTCCATGGCGCCCCGAAACAAACGTACATGTTGTTCCAGAATGACATCCCGATAGATGTGGCCTGTCATCGTTACACTCTGAACATGCAGGTCAGTTCTGGAACCAAGAATAATTCCTCCCCAAACGAGCCATCCTGCACCACCGTAGCGGTGTCTTTCAATGGTGTTCTCTTGGTGGTAACGGGTACCTGGCGCTCTCCAGATGAATGTCCGGCGAGAATCAGACTCCAAACTAAACCTGGACTCGTCGGAAAACATCACACAAGACCACTGTTGCGGTGTCTACAATGCATGCTCTCTACTCCAGGTTAATCGCAGGCGACAGTGAGTTGCGGTAAGTGGAACACATCTGACAGGCCTACGAGCATATAGACCAATGTGCCCTAAGCGTCTGTACACGGTCTGCCTTGAAACTGTCGTACCGGTAGCTGAAGAGAGCTGACGAGACAGGTCTGATGCTGTACTCCGTCTGTTTCTTTTGGCAGTAACTGCCAAATAGCGGTCCTCATTCGGCGTTGTAACTCGGGGGCGACCTGTGCTGTAATGTCTACTCACATTACCATCATCTTGGAATCGTTGCCAAAGCCTGGAGATGACACTCTGAGCGATTCTAAGTTCCTCGGATACTTCCAGCTGGGTACGTCCACATTCCAGTCGTCCGATAATTCTGCCACGTAAAACATCATCCAAATGCCTCCTTTGTGCCATAACTATGCGGTTTTTGCACTGAAAGGCTTTCACAGCGCTTGTGAACAATTTTACTTCTTTGCCACCATTCCTTATATACCCCTCTCTTACACTCTCGTCATTGTGACGTACTATCCACGCCATCTGGTGGTTTCCTGTAATTTGCATATTCTTCTTCAAGATGTGTGTGATCATTCCACAGGTGAAATTTTTATTTTAGAGATCAATTTCTGTGTGATTCTGAATTATCCTTAATTTATGGACATGAGTGTATTTCAAACCTCACAAAAGAGGCTTTTTAACAAGGCATAAAATGATCGTTTTTTTTTTTTTTTTTTGGACCTACAAACAAAACTTAAGAACATGTCATCACTAAATGACCATTAAGATTCTGTAAAAAATTGGAGTGATTTAAATGCCGAACGCGGCCCTTTTATCTCCCGTTAACTCAAAAATCAGTCACATCTGTGTTCACTTAAATAGACTAGGACCAGTTTTTCCCGCAAGCGTAATGACTTTGTGAGAGAAGGGAGCTTTAAAAATTTTTGTATGTAACATCATGTTTTATATTTCAAGTCTGTTGTTAGTCTTTCGCTACCTGGTTGGGGGGAAAATACCATGAGCCGCAAAGAATAGATTACAAAGAGCTAAGCTAAATAGGTAAATGATGGCTATGTGTCAAGTTTGGTTAAGTTAAATGAATTTTACCAGCCGAATATCTGTATCTTGCAGTGAAATATTAACTTGTTTTGTGTATGAGTACAGGTAAGTAGTTTTCGTAATTTTCGTGTCAAATCGGTACATTTTAAATAAAGTATTAGTCTGGAGAAAATACTACAATGTAATGATCATTTGGGTTTTACAGTTGCGCTTTGAGGGGGAAAATGTAGTTTTGTTTAAATTAAAAATGATGCTTACTTATTGGAAAGACCCTTTGAAAATCAAAGTCGGCCGCTTCAGTTTTTGACCGTCAAATGTTTCTTGACAGTCAAGCCCTGCTAATGTCCAGTGGCTGTGGAGGTTTTTTTCTTTTTTTTTTTTAGCACCAGAGTGCTATTAATTTCAACCTTGCTTTTTGTGTAGACACGATTTTCGTACAACTAGCGAGTCGAGTCACTTTTCAAATATGTTTGCCAAGATAACGTGGAGCGAGTGGGGGGGGGGGGGGGGAAGGCGTTCATAAAATGTCGAAAGTCGCACAAGGTTTTCAATTTTTGATAAATGATCGCTAAACTGGGTGCCAAAACCCGACAATTTATTATAAATATATTTTGAGTATAGTTAGAAAACGCCTGGCGAATATTGTAAAATAGTTTTAGTAGGCGATTTAAATATAGATTTTAATTCCGAAGAAGTGTTTTATAGAACAGTGAAGACAAATACGGCACACATTAGATTATGATACACTTTCCAAATGGTATTTATAAAGGTGAAGTGTAGTTTGACTATGCCTGGCGAAAATTGTTAAACAGTTTTGGTAGGCGATTTTAATATAGATTTCTATTCCGAAGAAGTGTTTTATGGAACAAAGAAGGAAAACACGATACACTCATGGATTAGGATGCTCATTCCAAACAGTATTTAAAATGTCTACGAGATATAGTTGGAATATGCCTATAGTTCGAATATGTCTGGTGAAGATTTTAAAACAGTATCAGTAGGAGATTTTAAGATGCATTTGGATTCCAAAGATGTGCTTTATGGTTCAAGAAAGAGTGGATTCTATTTTAACGCCCCTACTTTCGCCAACCTAAAAATTCCCCGCTCTTTGGCGAGCTTTGAAGTCATGGGTCTCTAGGAGTTATGCACAAGTTTCAACGCTCCCTAAACAACTACATGAAAACTAAAGTGAGTAAATTAGTGATAAACGCACTAGTTAAGGAATTGGAACTTAATTATTAAAACTACATTCATTGGCAACCCAAAATAAATAAAAATGTAACGGACTGCTGTATTTACAGGCTGTTCCAAATCGCCATTTTAATTCTAAATTACAATTGCCAGATAAATACAAAAAATTGTCATGGAAAAATTGTCATTGTCCCGACCGTAGAGGTTCCGTTCACTTCCATTCTCATTCTGCTTGGAATTATACGATATTCATATACTGAATATTGATTATCTGCAGCTCGGAGTATGTTTCTCGGGATTCGAAGGAACCAGCGAACAAGATCCACATTTCTAGGGCAGAGGCGCAGAGAGCCAAGTCGGGGCCCCGGGGATAAAATCTTTTGGGTCCCTTTGCTATCCAGAAATCCTTTTGATGTCATATTAGATCAATCATTTATTCCTTATTAAAATTATTAATAATTTAAAGAAACTTTAAATTGATAGTAATTGGAAAATAGTTAATAGAGAATTCAAATTATTAATTTAAAAGAGTATATACTTTAATAAACATCCATGCTCTAAAAAATACCAACATTATGTTTTGAAGGTTTCGTCACCTCCATAGAGAAACTGTATTTTAAACGTTAACAGTTTTGCATGGCATGTTTCCTCAGTATTGAAAAATTAATATTTTTTATTCATACTTCCATGCAAGCAGGAAGCCAAAAAAAATTTCAGAAGGCCAAAAAAGTGGAAATTTCAAAATTTCTCATAGGAAGTCTTTATCTTTAACATTTTGTTAAGGAAAATTCAAAATTTCGGAGGTTGAGTGGGCTCATAGTCTCTCCTCTGGCTATAACCTTTCCTCCACTATTTAACAATGATTTCATGTTAAATAAATCTTTTCTACTTTTAGTCATCGCAAACCGTTGAATAACACCATCAATGTCTGCATTTCTATTAAAAGAAGACTCTATCACTAACAGTCCTCGTTTTTGTCAAGTTGGTGGTTTATGCTCTAGCTGGCTTTTTGTAATTTCATTCAAAAATTAATTTTGAATCATCCCTGGACATAATCTGAATTTGGACTTTCTTTTTTACAAAACTGACAACACACAATTAAGTATCATATAAACAGCAAAAGCGGGGCCCCTTCACAAGCTGAGGCCCTGGGGATTTTTCCCCTGCTCCCCCTCCCTCTCTGCGCCACTGCTCTAGGGTAATCAGGGTTGTCCGATCTGCTGACAATTGCCTTCTTAACGACCTTTTTAACTACGACTTTGGTGAAAATCACTGGGCTTTCCTGTTAACCAAGAACAGATAATTAATGACCATCTCATCATAATAATTTTTAATATACGAAACCAAAGTAGGAAATTTATCTCTTACTCGAATACTTTTTTTGAGAGGCTGTGCAAGTAATGAAACGTAAAATTTGGGGGGTTTTATAGTTTGGCCCCCCTGTCGGGGAAGATGGCCCTCCCGTCGGGGAAAGTCTGGCGCCATCACTGCATCGATCGGTGAGCGGAAAAAACGCCGCTGGAAAAAACGCCGCCGGAAAAAACGCCACATGGAAAAAACGCCACCCGGAAAAAACGCCGCCGGAAAAAACGCCACCCGGAAAAAACGCTACTTTTAATAGTAATCTACTTTTAATAGTTTTATGATGTAACACTGTCTTTATATGCTAATCGATGAGGCAAGGAGCGTAGCCACGAAATTTTTTCGGGGGGGGGGGGGTTGTATGAGATATAATTTTGTAATGATAAACATAATTTCTTACTGACGACGTAGGAAAGGGGGGGGGGCTTTGGAACCTAGAATTGGCTTGGGGACCCCGAAATTTTTTCGGGGGGTTGTATGAGATATAATTTGGTATTGATAAACTTAATTTTTTACTGACGACGTAGGAAAGGAGGGGGGCTTTGGGGCTCGAGCCCCCCCCCCATACCTTTGTGGGATGATAGAAAATAATCATATATCGGTGTCTTTTTCAGTGTCCAGAATCCATAAAAACATACTAACCCCCCTCCCCCAAATCTACTGAATTGCTACACGCTACTGCGCCCCTATCGGATTGAGGGGAGACCTAGGGTTGAGCTATGGCTTATTATTACTGGTTTTCTTTGTATGAGGGCAAGAGTTTATTCTGATTCATGGTAATTTATCTTGTTAGCTCTTGGATTTTAAATAAGAAATTTTAGAATAAGGAACATTTAAACATTGGTACTCTTATTTTAAAGATGCCTTTTTAAAAACTAAATTATGGTATTAATAAGTCAAAAACAATTTTTAAAAAATCTTCTTTAAATTAAATGTTAGTGTAATTGTAATGTTTTTAAACAAATTTTTAAATGCTGAAAAAAAAAAAAACAGCAACACTTTTTAAAGGAAACTGGTTTAAAATCATTTAAAACTCATTTCTTAAAATGTAAAATATTAGTTATATATAACTGTGATTAAAATTATTATTTAATTAGTTTTGTTAAAATTAGTTGGAAAAGTTTCAATTATACTTTCTAACTTTTGTAACTTTAGTTTTTAAACATTAATTTGATCAGAAATAGAGCCTTTGCTAAAGAACCTGACTGAGAATCAAAGACGACCTTGTAAGTGAACACGTCCGTTAAATATGTAGGGCCGTCTATCCTTTTGCTGGGTTGTGAGCATTCAAAACTGCATTATTTTGTTAAAACATGATCGATTCCGGTTCTTGTACTACAAAACAAACATACAAAATTTGCAAATCAAATTATTAATTTATAAGTTTTTTATCTAAATAATTGATTTACTTATTTATTGTATTATTTTCAAGACAAAGTACATATTCATTTAAAGATGGAGAACAATTCTTTGTAGTGTCACCGGATGTCGACACCCGTACTCATTTTTAGGGTATACTGTTTTTTTTTTTTAAGTGTCAAACTCAGAGCCTGACAAAAGCGAGGGCAGACGGGGCAGCTACCTTGGGTCCCCAGTGAAAGGAGAACACAAAATGAAAACGCCCCTGTCCTAAAGTAATGTAATATTTTTCAGGAGAGGCTACTTAAAAGAAAAAAAGTTAAAAGTGATTATTACTAAAATATATTATTAATTATATCAATTATAATCAATCTTTGATTGCTGTTGAATTATTTTCTTCCGAATTCTTTGATAACAAATTTTAAGTGAATAAAATTGAATAATATATTAAATTTTAACACATTTTAAGTACTGATTTGAGCATTCTAAGATTTTGCTTACAGAAATTTAGTGAATTCTTTTTCATACTGCAGCATTTCTTTCCAGAGTTTATATTACTTTGGTAGAATTATTTAGCCTGTCAATTAGAATTTCTATAGTTAGCACATTTACAGATTCTGCAGAAGGAAAAGAAGTGTTTTATTCAATTTTTATTAGTTATAGAAAATCAATATTCGTAATGTTATCCTTATAAATGACTCACTATAAATAATAATAATAAATAATAACAATAAATAATAATAATAATAATAATAATAATAATAATAATAATAATAATAATGAAAACAAAGTTTTAAACTAGAAAATTTTTTAAAAATTTGAACTCGTTTAAAAATTTAAATTCTAAATCACATCCAATAAACTATTAACTTTTTAAAAGTTATTTAATGTTTCTTCCTATGAATAAAAATCAGATAGTTATTTGCTGAAAAAAAAAAGGAATACAACTGATACACTTTCTTACAAATAAAATAATTGGTATATTAATAACTTGTACAAATATTTATAAATTGCGCAGTCATTTTATAAATGAATGTTCAATTTATCTACACGAGAATGCTTTTCAAAGATTTATCACTTTTTCGCCCATTTTTCTTTTGGGATTTTCGGGGTTTTAACATAGCCATAAGTAGTTGTGACATGATTTCAAAAAAAAAGAAGAAAAAAAAAAAAAAAAAGAAAAAAGAAAAAAGCCTCTGCGAGATCCTCTACCTCCGCTTTGTTCTTTTTTGACCCCCAGGACATGTATATCTTACCTCTTTGTCTAATGGTCAAAACAGTAGGGGCCGAATGCTAGTTTTGGAATTCTCCTTTGACCTTGAATAAGTGTAAGATAGTGTAAGATACCCACCGGAGGGGCCGACCCGAGGGTTTACGGCCAATATCCCTCCGGGGAAGAAGAGTCCACCCCGCTCGGCAAGGCGACACCAGCCCGTTACTAATGCCAAGACCTCCTGGAGCCACAGCCCGGCCGCCAAGTCCAAAGCCGCCCCCCTATCCGTTTATTTGAAACCAAAAAACTACAAACTTGAACTACAAACTATACCACTGGCAAAACACAAATAGCCAGCGGCAGAACTAGAAATACAAAATAATAAGATTAACAAACTAGTAATAACAACAACAATTGTATAAAAGGGACAGCAACCTCCAAAGATTCAGTCCATAAATGAAGTCTTTCAAGTTCATAACAGTTTACCATCTTCATAGCAGTCCACCAACATGTTACATCAGCCTATTTAGTTCTTCATTTTACTTGGTTCCACACCACCGTCGAGTAACACCGCAGCGCTGTTATTCATTGGATTTTTGCCAGTATTGGATATATGAAACAGATGTAAGCCATTGGATTTATTGCCTTATCTATAACCATTTATATTCCTTTATATGTTATACTGCTTCTGATGAATTACAAATATATATATATATTTTTTATACATCCTAATAAGAAATTTACCATAATTATAACTATTTGTTATGTTAAATGAATTTTATTATTTTAACTATAGACTTATTTAAAAGTTTCTGTATTTAGTCATTATTATTACTAAGAAGCCGAAGCATTTTTTTAAAAAATATAATTATATGATTACATTTGAATGTTAAAAATTATTATGTTAAATTTTTTACGGCATTGGTTTCATGGGTTTCCGGGATATCTGATGGATATAACATGGATATGTCTCACGTACCCATACACATTAATACACTTACATTTTACTATACACTATATTCATTATTTCATATGCACATTACACCTCATGTATATAGCGATACAGTATTCTATATTACATAATATCAATCTATATATACACATATGCATTTTTTTTTTTTTTTTTTTACATTAATTCAATAACACTCAACACTTATTTACATATTATATAAATAACTAACATTACTTTATCCAATCCGTTCCACTCCATTAACAATATTTTTATACAATAAATAATCCATATACAATTTACTCATCAACAACCAGACGGGTACAACAACGCGGTGTACAACCAGATGTACAGCACTTTTCTTTTTCTTTTTTTTTTTTTTTTTTTTTTTTTTTTTGACACCGGGGAAGATTACTGGTATCTAAATTTAATTTCACTGTAAAGTTCTATTAATTTATTATAGTTATCTTTGATTAGGTTCATTATGTTTTTAATTTGGATTATTTGCATAAAGTTTTGATATTCATCTATATTATTGTTTCTTCTTATTTTATGTGGCATAAGGGGACAGCCTCCAAATACATAGTGTAGAGGATCACCAACTACACCGCAATTGCAGTTCTCTGTATTTCTTCTGTTTATTCTATATAAGTATTTTGGAAAGCTGCCCCAGCCAGTAATGAATTTAACACCTATTGTATTGTTTATGTCAAAATTATGTTTAACTTTAGGTAAGAAATTATACGTATGCCTGCCAGTTTCACTATTGTTCCACCAGATCTGCCAATTATTCATTAGTTGCTTATTGATTAGATATACTATTTTGGATCTGGGTACTGGAAGTGATCTATTGCTGATTGGGTAGTTATTAATCAATGGTAATTTTGCTAAATAATCTGCTCTTTCGTTTCCCCAGTGTCCCACGTGTGCTTTAATCCATATAATTATAATTTGTATTTCACTATTATTCTTAATTATGTTATATAGTTCGTTTAATATTTCAGTATACGGATATAGAGACTTCAGTTTTTCAACAGTGGACCTGTTATCAGTAAAGATCTTAATATATTTATAGTTATTTGTAACCGCCCATTCCAAAGCTGTCACTATGGCAAGTTGTTCTGCTTGATATATGCTGTTAAAAATATTTATCCTTTCTGAGTATTCTTGTATTGTTTCGTTACTGTTGTTACAAGCCATATAACCAAAGGCAGTGCCATTTGTCATTTTAGATCCATCTGTGTATATTTTTATGTATTTATCGTCTACTATGTCATTTTCTATTGAATCCATGATAGTTAGCTGTTTATTTAGTATATTGCATTCTGGATAATGGTACGAAGGTATGGGTTGTTCTATTGTATAATTATCTGGTAATTCTGAGTCTGGAAAATTCAAGTTTAGCTTTATTGCTTTATATTTTTCTATCTCTTTCTTAAGTACCAGTTCTATTGGGGGAATGCTTAGTATAGTACATAATGCGGAATGGGCGGTGTTAGCGTTGGCCTTAGATATTTTAATAAGTGCTAATTTTTGGATTGCCCACAGTTTGTAGATTGATTCTCTGGTAAGGTTAGGGGCCCAAGCGGGGGCGGCATACGTTAGCTGTTTTTCGGTTACCGTGCTGTACCAAGTTTTTAACATTTGAGGGCGTACCCCCCAGGACACCCCACTCACCAGAGACATATTATTAATAAATATTGAGACTTTTTCGTTTAAGTATTTTATGTGTGGTGTGAAAGTTAATTTGTTATCGATAATTATTCCTAGATATTTTAGTTCAGTTACCGATTTTATTTTTTGATTGTCTATTTTATATCGCGGTTTAGTTCTTGATTTTATGCCTATGGTGATCGCCTGCGTTTTTTGAATCGAGATTTTTAATTTTAGTTTATTGCATATTTCATTTAATTTTGTTATTTTTTGATTTGTTTTATTTTGCAGTTTTTCTATGGTGTTGTCCGATTCTAGCAGTACAAAATCATCTGCGTATGCATAGAAATTATCTGTTTCTTCGTCCATTTGTTTTAATACTGTATTTGAGGCGATCAACCATAGGAGGGGACCCAAACATGAACCCTGTGGGCAACCCTTATATATGTTGTGGACTATATTTCCGGAACTATTTTTAATTACTATTTGTCTATTGTTCAAGTAGTCTTTGAGTATTGCTTTTAGATAGTCGGGAAGAGGTGATGCATCTATTTCTTTTTTAATTATTATCCATTCAATATTATCAAATGCGCCCTGGATGTCAAAAGACACCAGGACGACATATTTATATTTTGCTTTTAGATCTCTAAGGCGGCCAACGACATGATATAGCAGGTCCACTGTGCCCCTGCCCTCACGGAAACCGTATTGATTTCTATGCAAATATTTTTTATTTTCTAAGGCTACAATAGTTCTTATCTTAATAATTCTTTCCAAAATTTTCCCTGCGGTGCTTAGAAGGCTGATAGGTCTATAAGAGTTTGGCTGACTAGGGTCTTTATTATTTTTCTTAAAGAAAATGACTGAAGCTATTTTCCAGGCATCCGGAAAGGAACCAAGACGAAGGCAGGTGTCATATATAGTTATGAGGTCTAATTTAAATTTATACTTCAGATTGTTTAAAATGTATGTGTCTATTTTGTCCAATCCGGGTGCCTTTTTAGGATTTTGTGATGCTATTGCTCTTAGTAACTCAATTTCGGTTAACGGTTCTTTTATATAGTCCTGGTATATAGATATTGAGTGGTCAGGATGGCTGTTGGTTTCATGGCTATTATCTGTGATTAAACTATTATTAGATATATCAGGACTATTAACGGATTGTGAGGTTTTAAAATGTGCATTTATTAATGTTTCTATTATGGTTACATAATCATCTGTTACGTTATTACTAGTAAATACGGTTTCCAGAAAACAGGAGCTATACAAGCCCTTGGTAATTTTAAAACAAGACCCATAGGTCCTACACTGATCTTGACAAAATGACCTCCAGGACTGCTCTTTTGCTTTTGTTATTGCTTTTCTATATTCGGCTCTGACCCTATTATAGTTTATTTTTATGTTATTATTGTCTGGGTTATTTATTTTCTTTTTATATAAGGCTTTTAATTTATTTCTCTGTATTGATAATTGTTTATTCCACCATTTTATTTTTTGTACGAAATTCTTTTTCTTTTTCTTAAATGATTTGTCATTAATAGTGATCCAGGTTTGTTGTAATTTGTTGAATATTGATTGAAAGTCCGGTCTATTGTTATTATCTTTCAAATCTAGTATGATTGGTTGAATTCTATTTCGCCATAGTGTATTAAATTTTTTAAAATTGCTGTGTTTCGTTTTGTATTTAAAGTCATCTAATAATTGTAATTTAAAATCTAGTTGTGTATGAATATATCTATGGTCAGAGCCGTTTTCGTCCAAGAGTACATGCCATTGTTTTATTTTATTTGTTATATTAAATGAGGCTATAGTGAGATCGGGGTGTCCTTTATTTCCTATATGGGTGAAGGTAGCTGGGGCCATGGGGTCATTAACAACGATTAGGTCCAGTTCGATAGTAAGCTCTTGCAAAAACCTTCCTCTTTCATTTCTGTCCCCATAGCCCCAGAGGGTATTGTGGGCATTGAAATCACCGCAAATTATAATGTTGTCTATTTTTTCTGTTATAATTTTCCAATTAGAGCAGTCCCGGACCAGGTCATCCCTTGGTGGACTATAATGTGAGGCTATAACCAAACTTTCAGTGCCGTTAAATATTTTTACAAAAATGTTGTTATCGCTTCTTTCTATTGCCAGGGCCTGTATAAGTTGGTCAAGAATTAAGATACCACAGGTGTTAGCTCTAGATCTGAAGTCTCTATAATTTAATGGGAATCCATATAACTTATTATTATTCAATGCAGGATCTTGGTATGCTATAATATGTATTTTTTCTATGCTACTATATAATTTATTGACTTCGCTAATAAACTTTATTAATTGTAAGTTAGCACTTCTGCAATGGTTAAGATTAATTTGTAATATGTTTATTTTATCTATAGAGGTTGCTTGTTTAAAGGTGTTAGTGGTAAAAATGACTGTTAATATTAAAAATGGTGAGCAATGGTCAATTAAGTAATACACTGAGCTATTTCTTTATTTACAGAATATTGACCATTAGGCAATTATATAGTTTCCAAATTAGACTTTTACCCCCCCCCCCTTTTATTTATTTATTTATTTATTTTTGTTCTTTATAAATTGCCCTTGGCTTTGCGACTCTGCATAATTAAGTTATCTTTAAAAGCTCTATAGCAGGGACACTGTGGGGAGTCAGCTCTGTGTTTGTAGTCGATCCCCCCGGTGTCATCTTGTATATCATAGCAATTTTTACAAACATATTCATCGACTCCACACTTTCTAGTATCGTGGTTTAGCGAACAGCGTGCACAATACTGTTTGTCCGATTGACACTTGTAAATTCTGTGGCCCAGCCCCTGGCATTTAACACACCTAGGGGCGTCCACAAACGGTACTACTTTGACTCTATTCATTTGAATACAGAATTTGTCTGTTTTCAATAGTCCCCTCCTAGTATAGTTATCTACATTTATAATCCAGGACACAATGTTCTTATCTCCCAGTGGACGAAAGGCCTCCACCTCATAGTTCTCATCCAACCTCCGTACATCATTCTCTATGGTTTTAGGTGTAATTTCCTTCGGGACACCCAACAGCATTAGTTTTTGTGTGGTATTTCTCTCTTGCCTGATATTATAGGTTTCCGTTAATGTTTCAAGTTCTTTAAGTTTAGTACTTATTGTTTCTGCCTCTGCCTTCGTCTTCATTTTAAGAATTATCTTTTTACTTTTGTCCACGAAGATGATGTCCTGTGGGTTGGCATCTATATTGTTTTTTTTCAATTCCTCTCGCAGTTTGTTCCGAATGTCCACCGGGTCTTGCTTTCCATCTTTGCTACTTATGCTGATGTTGTATTCCTTCCTGTCTTCTTTTTCTTTACTTTTATTATCCTGCATTGGTCCCATTTCTTCTTTAGCATTAACTCTAAGCTCTTCCATTGTGCCCTTTAATTTTTCGAGTTTTTCGTTAAAGCCTCGCGCCTCTGCATCAGCGTAGGCCCTTGCGTTCAGGGTACTTTGTTCTATGACTTTTAATGCCTCATTATATTTGCATGCTGCAATGGTACCCACTTTACACAATTCTTGAACCATATTTTCCATTTCTTGCACCGTTTCCTTACAAAATGCTCTTTTACCTGCCACGTATTCCATCATTCTCTTCTTGATTGCCGATCGCATATTATTTAAGACAACCATTATTCCTTTATTTTGTATTTGGTCTTCTATTTCCTGGTCGTATGGCATCGGGCGTAGCGCTGATCTTAACACTGGGGTGGGTATTCGCGTAGTCGGGGTCTCCTGACTGGAGCCCGACGGAGAAGGACCCGATGCATTATTAATTCTCTGGGAATCGAATAACCTTGATGTTTCCAATTCATTTGTTTTCGGCATGATGCTCTCTTTGCTACCAATCCGACTGACACTCTTTGTCTATAACTTTATATCTATAGCAATATTCTACAGTGATAAATTAGTGTGAGTACAATAAAGCTCTATACATACAGTGATCAGCTCTACTCCTAGGATAATATACACAATGCAAAACAATTGTATCACACAGTTTTATATATATAACACAAAATACACTTACAATATCAATATATAATTTCAATATTTACATATATTGTGCATTTACAGATACAATCACACTGACAGACTGTTCCAAAATGTAACTGTGATAACTGTACACAATTTCAATTCCACCCTGCGATACCCCGGAAACGAACCCAATGAAATCAAGGTATTAATTTTAAACTAATAGTATTGAGGCAGGCCGAGAAAATTATAATCAATTGTGATTTTTCCGATTCGGTTAACTATATTAATTATTAACTTTAGACTACCGAAATTTCCGGAACATAGTTTTACCTATGTATGTTACTTCAAATATCTAATTTATTTTAAAAAATTAAAAAATTTTTGAAAAATGTATTTTAATAATTTCAATATCTCAAATAATATGTCACTCTAATCCCATTCAAAACTTTCTATATATGTGCTCGAGGTACCCAGACAGATATATATACTCTTATACTATGAATAATTTAATATATATTGAATATCTGCATTATAAGGTATCCAAAAGCCCACATCTGAATACTAATACAATACTGGACTCACCCAATCTCCCTGTTTTAGGTCGTTCCTTCGTTCGGTCCTAAAGACTCATTCCGGGTCTTCTACTTTGGCGGGGGAATAGTTCTGGCGGGAACTTTTCTCGCGCGCGCGCCCAGCAGCACACAAACAAATCACCAAAATATGAACATCTCACGAACCAGACAATATTTTTAAACACAAATTACATCCATCTTATCCTCATGATCTGCCGAACACTCCGGTGTACTTTAATAGCAGTTATATCCACTTTATTTTACACAGAAATAATATTTCTTGAACTTAGCACTGAAACACCTACGCCGGAGAGCACCGATCACAAACTCCTTAATATTTCATTAAATAATAAAAATCACCATATAAAACACATATCTTCTTAATCCCCACGACTTTCTCTTTATGCACAACACAAAATTATATCCATTTGCTCACTCTATACCAATTTATCAGGAAAATTGCCGGAGCTCCATCAAACACGTCCAACTGCCCTGACGAGCCACGGAAACTTGAATAAGTGTTCTCACTGTCCTGTAAAAACGGAATTTTCGTTTAACCTTGAACAAGTGGTTTTGTTTGACGGATTATTGCAAGTTTGTCGGAGGGGGGGGGGTTAGTTTGTCGGTGGGGGCGGTTAGTTAGAAGATTGACATATACCTCCAATAGGATCTTTTACATTAATTTCTTTCTTCTCGGAGGGGGGCGGTCGCCCCCTCCGCCCCCCTTTAATCTGCCCTTGGTGGCGGTTGAGGAGGGAGGGGGTAATTCTTAAAAAGCACTTCAGTAAGAAAAGTCAAAATTCATTTGATATGCCAAAAAAAAACCATTTAAACATGAAAAAAATAAACCCTTATACCCCACCCCCACCCACACACGCACACCTATGTGTTAATTAAAATCCCTATTTAACAAGGATTTATTTCTTTGAAATCTTAACACTTCTATGTCATCAGCGTACCTTAGTGGCGTAGCCAGGAACTTTTCATGGGGGGGGGGGCGTTACGACTACTGCAACTCACATATATGCATATTTGCTGTGATACGGGAGTGAAGAATATACATTTTGTATGGCAAAAAATTCATCATGAGGGGGTGGTATGACCCCCTTGGCTACACTACTGGTGTACCTGAATGGTTTTTTGGGGTCATAGCTCCCTAAAAGCTTCATTTACTGTTAAGTAATTGGAAATCTATTTTTTTTTTTTTTTTAGCGGAAACCGAAATCTTTTTAGGAAAATCTATCCCCCTCCCCCCTTCCTTAACGCCTACCAAATTATACACAAATTGAATTATTCAATTAGAAATGTGTCTTCCCCCATTTCTGGAAAACAAAGTACAGAAAACCTCATAATTCAACTTCATACCCCCCCCCCCCTTTTCTGCAAAAGAAAAGAAATTTTTTCAAGTATTTAAATAAATTATTACACAAATATCTTTTTAGGTGGCGTTTTTTCCGGCGGCGTTTTTTCCTACATTCGCATCGATCATAGTACTCCTTCTGTCGTCTTTTATTAATTTTATCTTTGAGAAACTTCGTTTCCCACTTGTATTAGTCACCATCATAGTTAAAAAAAAAAAAATCGGCATGGTGATTTCGACATTGGGAAAGGCAGAAAGAAGAAGTCTTGTACTAATATGCAAATGATAATACAAAAGTGAAATGCTGAAAGTTGTCCTCTTCGAATCATTACAACTGGCCTCCTCTTCAAAATCATGAACAATGAACATTATTCCTTTCTGCTCCTTCTGCTGATTTTCCGATAGTTTATATCGGTACATTTCTCGCAGAGTTGTTACTTCTTCCATTATGTTATATTTGAGATGCATGCTATCAAATATAAGGTCTTCCTTGTCCTTGTTGATGTCGTTTTTATAATAAGAAGCCAAATTTTCGCAATGCTGTGTTATCTCTTCCTCTTCCAAGTCGAGAATCCTCTCGAAAACACCAGATTTTTCTAAAATTATTTCATAAGCTTGAAGACGTTTTCTTAAGTTAGACATCAGACAAGATTTTAAGTTTTTTTTTCCCAAATAACAATATTGGGAAGAGTCCCCTGGGCCCCCCGGTACAAGGCCCCAAACATGGTCCTTAGCGCTAATTTACGCAATTTCGAAGCACTGGTACAGCTGAAGCCGACTTCCCACAGGAGAACTATTGACATGGAGATGTAGTATCAACATAGTAGTTTTATATTATGAAAAACATTTCTTGAAGGTACAACTGTTTCCAAGAAAAATACCAAACAGTACCTTCCTATTTGGGACATTCAACTGCCACGCATGGGGGTGTTTCGGCGTTACTTTTAGAAGTTTAATCGACAGTGGCAATATTGAAAATTAACTTATTCTTCATATATCTCAAATATATCCTCCATATATCACAAATAGTTATTTTACAGGGGTACTCATAAGAATTACATTACGCTGTATTGATCTCTGCAACTACTGAACCGATTCGAAAAAATTTTTCACTGATAGAAAGCTACACTATTCCTGAGTAATATAGGCTACCTTTCAGCATGCAGCATAACTAGTTAACTAGTTCTTTTACAGGGACACTCAAAAGAATTCCAGCACATGACGCTATATGGACATCTCTGTAACTACTGAACCGATTCTAAAGATCTTTTCACTGAAAGCTGCACTATTCCTGAGTAACATAAGCTAAAATTCATGCATGTAGCATAATTTACAGGAACACTCAAAATAATTCGCAAACATTGTAGTAACTGTCTCCATTCGCCACTCAAATTTATTCAACTCCATTCAAATTTTTGAACAGTGCAATTATATATCTTCATATAAATGAATCCAATGTTAAAAGTTTGTGAAGGGCCCCAGGGCCCCCCGGTATATTTTTTGAAAGCATCCCCGTTTTCAAGAAAAATTTAACAGAGTAATCAAAAAATATATCTTTTCATAATATGAAACTACTATGTTGAAACTACAACTCCATGCCAATAGTTCTCATGTGCGAAGTCAGAGTCAGCTGTAGCTTCGAAATTGCATAAATTAGCGCTAAGGACCATGTTTGGGGCCCCATATCGAGGGGCCCGGGAATTTTTATTTTTTCTGTATCACGTCAGAGCCAAGATTTAAAGCATACTTTAAAACTGTATTTTTTATGAAATTGGGGATATTGGGAGGGGGGCTTATTTGGGGGTTCTGCCTATTTTCAAATGAATTTCCAGTTTTAGATGTTAATATTCAAAATATATTATCAGATTAAAAAAAAAAAAAATCTCTGAAGCATCTCAGAGCAAATCACAGTCGAAGGACTAAAATGACAAAAATGGCCCTAAATTCGTCACTCCTCTGGGGTACTTTGACCACCCATAACTCAAAAACTAAAAGAGGTAAATCAAAAATATTTCAGATGTGGTCTTTCCTTGGGTAAGGCAACACTAGAAAAAAAAAATCATGAGATTCTGAGATGGTGATTGAAACTTTTTTTTTTTTTACCTGATTTGCTCTGCGATGCCTCTTAAAATGACTGGAAGGTAGAGGCCACAAAGCTGGAGGCTTTCAAAAATATTTAACAATGGATTCACTTTATATGAAGATATATATCTCTACTGTTCACAAATTTGAATGGAGTTCAATAAAATTTGAATACATTTGATTGGCGAATGGAGACAGTTACTGCAATGTTTACGAATTATTTTGAGTGTTCCTATAAATTATGCTACATGCATGAATTTTAGCCTATGTTACTCAGGAATAGTGCAGCTTTCAGTGCGAAGATCTTTAGAATCACTGTTCAAAAATTTGAATGGAGTTAAATAAAATTTGAATAAATTTGAGTGACGAATGGAGACAGTTAGGGCAATGTTTACGAATTATTTTGAGTGTTCCTGTAAATTATGCTGCATGCATGAATTTTAGCTTATGTTATTCAGGAATAGTGTAGCTTTCAGTGAAAAGATCTTTCGAATCGATTCAGTAGTTACAGAGATGTCCATATAATGTCATGTGCTGGAATTCTTTTGAGTGTCCCTGTAACAGAACTAATTATGCTGCATGCTGAAAGGTAGCCTATATTACTCAGGAATAGTGTAGCTTTCTATCAATGAAAAAATTTTTCGAATCGATTCAGTAGTTGCAGAGATCAATACAGCGTAATGTAATTCTTATGAGTACCCCTGTAAAATAACTATTTGTGATATATGGAGGATATATTTGAGATATATGAAGAATAAGTTAATTGTCAATATTGCCACTGTCGATTAAACTTCTAAAAGTAACGCCGAAACACCCCCATGCGTGGCAGTTGAATGTCCCAAATAGGAAGGTACTGTTTGGTATTTTTCTTGGAAACAGTTGTACCTTCAAGAAATGTTTTTCATAAAATAAAACTACTATGTTGATACTACATCTCCATGTCAATGGTTCTCCTGTGGGAAGTCGGCTTCAGCTGTACCAATGCTTCGAAATTGCGTAAATTAGCGCTAAGGACCATGTTTGGGGCCCCGTACCGGGGAGCCCTGGCGGCCTTCAAAAATTTTTAACATTGGATTCACTTTATATGAACATATATAACTGCCCTGTGCAAAAATATTTTCTGTATCACGTCAGATCCAAGATTTAAAGTATTCTTAAAACTCTATTTTTTATGAAGTTGGGGGTATTTTGGGGGGCTCTGACAATTTTCGAATGAATTTTCAATTTGAGATGTTAATTTTCAAGGTATATTATAGGATAAAATGAAAAAATTCTCTGAAGCACCTCTGAGCCAGTCACGGTCGAGACAATAAAGTGGCAAAAATGGCCCTAAATTAATTCGACGTTGCTCCTCTGGGGTACTTTGACCCCCCCCAAAACTCGAAAACTAAAAGAGGTAAATCAAAAATACTTCAGATTTGTTCTTTCCTTGGGTAAGGCAACACAATAAAAGAAAATCATGAAATTCTGAGATGGTGATGGGAACGCCCTGCCCGAATTGCCCCTGCAATGCCTCTTAAATGAGTATGAAAAGGGTCAAATAAGGCAGACCTATTTTATGCAGCTCCTTGAGTGGGAGCCCATACCTAAAGGTGAAAAGGAGTGATTTAACGTGGTTTTCGGGGCAAGACCACCGATTCCCCTTCCCCTTATAAACGACTTGGCAGATCTCTACAAACATGCTTATGGGCGCCCATAGCCCCTTGAATTGCGCCTCCTCTGCTCGGAGCAGATACACTAGTTACCTTTTACAATTATTTCCAGAGTTAAATATTTGAAATGCTGCTCTCAAATGTTGTATCAGAATTATAAAATTATAGGAGGGAAAAACTCATTTAAATAATTGCATTAACATAATAGTGTAGAACACACTAGTCATTGCCCTTAGCTTCTGTTGAGCTATTTTGAAAAACATAGAACAGTAAAACTCGTTAAAATTCTTTTGAACCACCTAGTTGTACGCCCCTCTCCTGCCTATTATCCTCGCAGGGGCCAGCCTCGGCAACCCCTACCAAGGGCTCTGCGCCCCATTTTTTTCTAAGTTTAGGCTTTCTGCCGCCTGCGCCTGCTTCCCATCAGTTTCGACGTTTTACCATCCTCTATTTTTCTTTAACTTATCGCCCGGGGTGGACCACATCTTCCTACGTCACTACTTACGAACATTACTTTTTACTAAGACTTACTCTACCCACCTTTGTACGTCATCGTCCAGCGTGATTTTAAAAAGAAAATTACAAGATTTCTAACAGGTTACATGCCACCAGTTAACGGCTGCTATGGAACACTGATGCCAAGGCAGGCGGTAACAAACGTCTATGGACATCTTCAATATAATACAACTGTAGAAAGTCATTGTTTGGTCCATGCCCAAAATCTCGATATTTGTCGTCGTCCTTGGCGAGTTTTGCCAAAATATCGTCAAATTTGGCGATAGTCAGTCATTTGGTCCATGCCCAAAATATCGTCAAATTTGGCGATAGTCTGTCATTGTTCTGTTCATGTCCAAAATCTCGCCATTTGTCGTCTACCTTTGCGAGTTACACCAAAATATCGCCAAAAATTATTTCGTATTTTGTATAACTCTAAAACTTTAACCCGTAGAATTGTGAACTTTTGTATTTAGAACTATTGTAATATCTAACTGTTTTCAATATCTTTTTTGACTGCCGACTGGGTAATTTATTTACAGGGTCAGCCAAATGACTTTAAATACCTTAAGGTGTATGGATGCATTCAATTCATTGCAAATCTGTGGTCAATTACTATTTTGGCTATCCCCAAAATCTCGCAAACTATCTCAAGGTTGTTGGCTTTTGGTGAAATATCGCCAAATAAAGTGTCAGAAAGAAATCTTTCGAATTGAACTCAACTTAGCGATATCGAAATATTTGGCTAGAAATCGCTAAACCTTGCTATTACTGATATTTTATCTCTTTCAAACAAAACAAGTTTAGATGAAGTGCGCAGAAAATATTTTTGATTTAACAGACGTGCAAGGAAGTCATGTGTTGTCCACATCAGATTTTTTCTTTGTCTTCCAACAAATAATATATAACAAGAAGCTAGCCATAAGTTCTATTGTGTATTAGTATAATAATATATTTGCTTAATATATTTAATAGTGTTGAAATTCTTTTGCTACAATTGTTTCGGTGTAATTGTTTATTGCGTGCATGTCAATTATATGATTTTTTAATACGATCGAACACAGTTCAGGTGAATGCAGATTTAATGTGTTAATATATGTTAATAAATAATTAAAATAAAATAATGTTTATTTTCTACATTTCTGTATAACATGTCTCTCTGTAGCCATATATTTTGCTACTATATAACATATTGCATGTGTAAATTAATTTGTTTCTAATTATAAGATGATAGTGTTAAGCAGTATATTTGTCAATAGATGCGTTTAGAAGATTATTTCGCTCCACTTACAAGGTTGCTTTATTTATAATATAAATCTACTTATACAATACGCTAATGTATGCGGTACCAAAATCGACGAT
Organism: Cheiracanthium punctorium; assembly: GCA_038373885.1. Taxonomy (NCBI): domain Eukaryota; kingdom Metazoa; phylum Arthropoda; class Arachnida; order Araneae; family Cheiracanthiidae; genus Cheiracanthium; species Cheiracanthium punctorium. The sequence continues at coordinate 91,240 of JAWZYV010014166.1, forward strand.
ATTTCCACTAGTATATGTATAATTTTTCAATAACCCAGACAGCACATAAGCTTAAATCAAGCTCGACATTTCTTTCAATTCGACGTATTAATACAAGCTTGACAGTTCAATTCATTCTAAGCTTGCAGCAAGATTGTCATTTGAACTGTCAAGTTTGAATACAACTTGATTTGGAAAGCCACATCCACATAACAAATAATTTATCATCAGTCATAAATGTACTTGACCATAGAATAAAAAAAAAAAAGATTCCATATTTCCAAATATGGAAATTCTTCAAAATAAAATACAATTATACTACGAAATTGATTTCAAATCAGTCGTTTGTCTCGATTTTGGCCAGTATTACCCAAGATGAGTGTGCGATATTGTAAGTTTTAAAACGTGTGCTGTTTTAAAGTTTATATTATGCTTATTTCCATATTAGTAGAGTCTATAAATCACACATATCATTATTTTAATTTTGATTCATCCCATGGAAAAATAAAAAAAGCGGCATCGGCCAATACTGATCAATCTCGCCAAAAAACGACGTGACAACCATAACAGTCACTTCAAACTTTAGTCATGCCAGTGCGAGGCAGATTGGCTAAATGGTTAAGGGCCGTATTCACCAAACTTTAAACCCTGGAGTTAACCCAGCCATGGTTGACTGGGATCTTCCCTTCCCTGGCTATCCAGACGAAACCCAGAACAATAGGAAACCCGGTATAAGCGGTAGTTCGCATTCCTTCAGCCGTGGCGTAGTTATATGTCCTGAACAGAGCGATTTAAAGGGCCAGTCCATATGATTAAAAGGGCATTAAAACTGTCAAAAATGCTTGATTAATTTTTTTTTGTTTTGTTTAAACAGAATGTATCTTTATCTATAAATATTTTGAAACGTTTCTTCATCCATGCACATATTGAAAAAAAATTTAAGAAATTGTTAGTTGGTTAATGCTTTTAGGAGCTTCTTCGACATGTAATAAATTAATAATAAATAAATATATTAATTTATGTTTTATTTAAATCTTCAGAAGACTGTAATACTTTTTAGACTTGTTTTTCGGAACTCCTACATATTTTAATATATTAATACAGCATTCTTCCTATACGTAAAAAACACACATAAAATGTAACTTATAATAGTTACGATCGTTTCGACCAAAAAATTCTTTCGGTCTGCATCAGAAAAAGTCCGAGACGCAGGGGCGTAGCCAGAGGGGGGCTGCTGCCCCCCCCCGCCCCGAAATGGGACAATTTACTTAGCTTAAAATTTGATATTTAGCTTACAATGAACTTTAGCTTTTTGGCTTTGAATTTAATACCCAGCCCAACCGGAAATAAAATCCTCGCTACGCCACTGCGCGAGACGAACGTCTTTGTCTGATGAAGACCGAAAGAATTTTTTGGTCGAAACGATGGTAACGTATTATAAGTTACATTTTATGTGTGTTTTTTTCATTTTATTCTGCTTATACTTCCGTGTATACGTATGTTCGTGTCAGTGGCGTCGCCAAGGGGGCATAGGGTGTCACCAACCCCCCTCCGATGAGGAATTTTTTGCCATACAAATGCATATTCTTCGCTCCCTTATCACGTACACTTATACACAAATGTGAGTTGCAGTAATCGTCCCCCCCCCCCTCCATGAAAAAATTCTGGCTATGCCACTGGTTCGTATTAATAGGTTTTGGTTTATTTATTGAGGTAGGGACGCCCGACCAGGGTAGAAATTTCTAGAGGCGGCAGGCGCGTAGCCAGGAAAATTTTTCGGGGGGTGGGGGGGATATGTGCCTGTAAAATTTTCCGGGGAGGGATATGACCTTATATGTGTATAAATAGACGGGATTTCATCACTAATCCAAAAATTTCGGAGGGGATATATCCCGATATCCCCCCCCCCTGGCTACGCCCCTGAGAGGCGGTATAACGCCTATGGTTAATTTATTTTAAAAAGATTAAAATATCATGGAGTTTTGGGCGGTTTTCTCCAGATGAAACATGAATATGCCTTAGAACCCCCCTAAAAAGTCCTCCGACCAAGCCCTCCACCCTTCTGCTTAGGTGTATTATTAAAAAAAAAAGAGGAAAATTCTCTGTGCAAATTATTCAGGAGTTAAGTTAAATTGTTTAAAATTACTCTAACAGATTAAAATAATAATAAATAAAAATATGAAATTTTTCTGGAGGATGGGTTCAGTTATCTAAGCAAATTATACTGCAACAAATAAATAAGTAAGTAAATAAGACACTGAACATGGTAGATGGTGGAAGTGTTACGGTCCCCCGTTCGGGCCTACCGCGCGGCTGTCGATCTAACGGTCTGTAGTTTTGTTCGGTTTCCTATAGATAGAATTTGAATACCCGTTATTCATAAGGGATGTTCGCAGTGGCTTAGCGTAGGTCGGGCGGTTGGGACGCTAGTCCCGTGCAGAAAATTTCTGCGGGCGGTAAACCCCTATTTACTTATTATTTTACTTATTTTAAGAGATTAAAATGACATTTTTTAATCTTTATATAAATAAATAAATAACTAAATTTAGACACTGAACATGGTAGATGGTGGAAGCGTTACGGTCCCACGTTCGGGCTCACCGCGCGGCTGTCGAGCTAACAGTCTGTAGTTTTGTTCAGTTTCCTACAGATAGAACGTGAATACGCGTCAGAGCTATTCGTAACATAAATTTGTAAAATCTCTCGACCAAGTCAACACCCGTAGGCAGATGCCCCTGGGGTAGGCTTGCCCTAACATGAACTATGAACTTATACCAATATGAATTTAAATAATAATAATTATTATTATTATAATCTTAAAATATAAAGAATACGTTAAACATTCATATGATGTCCCACAATTCGGTATTTTTTAACTCTTTCAATTAAGCTTAAAATAAAAAGAATTTTCTTGGCATTGGAAACATTTGGAACATTGCAATGGAAACATTTATTACGTAATTTCAATAACAAAGAATTATTTAAAAAAAAATTACAAAGGTTTCATTTAAACTTGAAATGAAAACATGAATACATTTTGCTTATTGGTAACACTTCCACCATCTACTATGTTCAGTGTCTTGTTTACTTACTTACTTATTTACATATATATATATATATATATATATATATATATATATATAAAGATTAAAAAATGTCATTTTAATCTCTTTAAAATAAATAAGTCAACGATAGGGGTTTTGCCGCCCGCAAAAATTTTCTGTACGGGGCGAGCGCCCCATCCGCCCCACCTACGCTACGCCACTGCGAACATCCCGTAGGAATAACGTGTATTCAAATTCTATCTGTAGGAAACCGAACAAAACTGCAGACCGTTAGATCGACAGCCGCGCGGTAGGCCCGAACGTGGGACCGTAACGCTTCCACCATCTACCATGTTTAGTGTCTTATTTACTTACTTATTTAATTATTTATTTATTGGAGTATAATTTGTTTAGATAACTGAGCCCATCCTCCAGAAAAATTTCATATTTTTATTCATTATTTTTGTTAATCTGTTTAAAGTAATTTTAAACAATTTAACTTAGCTCCTGAATAATTTGCACAGAGAATTTTCCTCTTTTCTTTTTAATAATACACCTAAGCAGAAGGGTGGAGGGCTTGGTCGGGGGACATTTTATGGGGTTCTAAGGCATATTCATGTTTCATCTGGAGAAAACCGCCCAAAACTCCATGCCATTTTAATCTTCTTAAAATAATTTAACCATAGGCGTTATACCGCCTCTAGAAATTTTCTGCCTGGGTCGGGCGCTCCCCCCTTACGCCACGCCACTGCGAACATCCCCCACTAATCTGAAATTTTGTTTCTGATTGAAATGTAAACGCATCCTTTCACAAATCTTTGAAAAGCGAAAGTACTACAAAATTAGTTTTTCTTTTAAATATTTCAAAATGAAAATTGGCCTAAAAATTGGATTATTTCTTATCTTAAAAATTCTCCGAAGAATGAATAAGGAGTCCCCGAAAGGGGAGGGTCACTGGCTCCCTGACAAGGGGCACGTGCACCCCCCCCCCCTGGATCCCCTGCTGGCGCCTATTTTGATTATTAGAATAATTCGTTAAAGCACAAAAAGATTAAAATTTAACCTTGCCATGGGTATACTAATCCAAAACCTAATAATACGAACCAGTGGCGTAGCGAGAATTTTTTCTTGGGAGGGGGGGTTACGACTACTGCAACTCACATTTGTGTATAAGTGTGTGTAATAAGGGAGCGAAGCATATGCATTTTGTATGTCAAAAAATTTCTCATCGGAGGGGGGGTGACCCCCTATGCCCCCCTTGGCTACGCCAATGACATGAACATACGTTTACGTATTGCAAAATAAAAACTTTGTGAAAAAAACACACATAAAATGTAACTTCGTTACGATTGTT